>JASDQU010370900.1:42759-57380 GCA_032191745.1 Picea mariana
ACACTCAATTTGGAAGTGCCATCCATTCACTTAGGTTCGCAGTGTTGCCGGTTATGGAGGCTAATCCCGATCTTCCTAGTGATCTCCAACGAGAGGTGTTGCTGAGAGTTCCTTACAATTTCCACGATAAGTGCAAGGCTGTGTGCGATAGCTGGGAGGCTATGATGAGTAGTCCTCAGTTCTACGCCGACAGAAGAACCTATGGGAAGACCCAACAGTTGATATGTCTGATTCAGTCAAATATAGGCCCTCCCCTCAATATAACCGTATACGACCCGAGGAAAATGATTCACTCAGATCCACGCCGTGCCTTTGATGAACACGGCATTGGAATAACCGTATACGACCCTCTGGAGGGCACGAGGAAAACGATACCTCCTATTCCTTACGATTCTGGAATTCTAGAGAAGTGTGAGCTCGTTCCTGTGAACGGGAAGCTTGTCCTGTTTGGAGGATGTTCTGACCAAGTCGACAATTGGCTGAGGCTCATGAAGCTTGTCTTCGTTTATGATTTTCAGTCCAGCAAATGGCACCGCGGAGCCGACATGCTCACTAGTCGATCCTTCTTCGCTTGCTCTGTTTCTTCCTCGAAAGGACTTATCTACGTCGCTGGCGGCCGAGATGAGCATGGCAACACTCTGGCCACTGCAGAAGCTTACGATGTGGAAGCAGACAAATGGGAAATCTTGCCTCCCATGACCCAAAACCGCGACAGGTCTCTGGGTGTTTTCATGGAGGGAAAATTCATGGTAATAAGTGGAACCAACCAGCGTGGAGTAGAAAGAAGCGCGGAAGTTTTCGATGCGAAGACGGGCACTTGGAAGACGTTGGAAGACGTGTGGAGATCACGGATGCCTATCAATCGATGTCGGGGTTTTGTGTCTACATGTGGGAACTTGTACGTGATCGATCGAAAACAAGTGATGAAGTATGATCCTCAGAAAAACCTTTGGACGTTTGTGGCTTTTTTTCCGCAACCTATTGCCATGATAATGTGTGCTGCATCGTGGGGCGACCGGATTTTTGTGAGTGGTGTTGATAATGAACTTCATACGATCTCTTATTTGTTTCAATCGTCAACTGGGCAGTGGATTGCAATTGACGGCGGGGAAGACTTTGCTGGTTCTATTAATATAGGGGCTGCAACCTTGGAGATCTGAAAATTCGCTTCTCTCCTCTTCAAAATTGTTTTATTTTCAGCATAGTTTAGTTATTCTGGATGGATAATTATCACTCTTTACTAAATTTACTAAATGGGAACATTATATATTACAATTATGTTTGGTAGACTATATTTTTAATTTGGTTTGAAATGGTACTATCTCGTTCACCAGAACAAGTTTTTATAGCTCTATCCATCCATCTCTGATCTTCTGATCTTCTGATGCTTTCTTCGATCAATCTGAGATCTATTTCCGATGTCCGGATGCTTTGTTTGATCAATCTGAGATACACGGCACCGGTAAATATGCTCCAGGTTGATTTTGGCTTTGATTCGACATTTATTTCTTTTAAATTTTCATTCCAGGTGATACAAAATGTTCCAGAATAGGCTTTATTTTGTTTTTGCAATCTGCATTTAAATACTTTGGAAGCCATTAGATTCTACTCTACTCAGATAATTTTTTCAGCAATTTAATAGCTAGCTTTATTTTTCTATTTTTATTTATTTTTAAATTTTTATTTCTAAAATATTTTAGTGTTAAGATAGAGTTCAAGTAAGTTAGGGTTTAGGATACCAATAGGCATTATTTTGTTTTTTCAATCTGGGTTTCAATAGTTTAGAAGCTATTAGATTCTAGTGAGATAATTTTTTTCAATAATTCAATAGTTAGCTTCATCTTTCTATTTTTATTTATTTTTAAATTTTTATGTCTAAAATATCTTAGTGTTAATATTGGCCTCCCTTTAGGTCAAGCTTCAACACCAGATATTTTATGTAGTAAAAGCATTCTCAAAGTCATTAGAG
This sequence comes from Picea mariana, assembly GCA_032191745.1. Lineage (NCBI taxonomy): Eukaryota > Viridiplantae > Streptophyta > Pinopsida > Pinales > Pinaceae > Picea > Picea mariana. The sequence continues at coordinate 44,729 of JASDQU010370900.1, forward strand.
ACAAGCTAGGTCATTGCAACAATAGAGTGGAAATAAAAATGAGAATGTATAAGTGGGCATAATTTGTGTAGAAGTGGATTTAAAAAGGATTGAAACTATTAGATTTAATATGGGAAGTTGGAGTTATTTCCCTTTGATTATGAACATATTTCATTCAAATGCAACACTTTCCATGAATATGGCCACTTTTACAGGAGCTATCCACTTAAACAATAATTCCATCATACTTTAAAAAGAGATTTGAGTGTGTAGATTTTCATAATTAGTCACTTAAGTTATGAGTCCTAAATTCTAAGGTGAATGTGATTACAACAATTTAGATTAATTATATATTATAGATCCATATTTAAATTGTTTATTTTATACTAACACTCTTTAGACGATACTTTTTTCATATGGCCTCATGGACAACCTTCCATGGTCTCTTTCTTTGATTATCTTAATAACATTTCCCCCCATTTGCAATTTACTATGATAATGCAAAAGGATAATTGCATTCCAGTTTTTGATGTTCTTATCTCTTGTCTTCCCAATGGTTCCCTCACCCACCCACCAAGTTTATCAGAAAAAGAAGGATATTGATCGGTACTATCATGCCTAGTCTCACCATTATCGAGCTAAAAAATTCACCATTATGAAAACTTTGGTTGTCCGTGTCATTCAAATATCGTCTCATCTTTTTCTTGAGAAAGAAAAACCCCACTTGAATAAGGCCCTTGCAACCAATGGTTACTTTGTCACCCAAATCAACAATGCATTTTGCAAAAATCCTCACCCTTCCCCACCCCTCACTCACATATTTCTACCCTACATCCAGGGACCACTAATCTTATCTCATGCTCCAAATCCCATGCTCCTACTACAAATCATACATAGGACAAACTGGAAGATCCATAGATGAATTGAACCATAAAGATATCAACAAGTAACTATTGTTGAACACTCAGTCAAATCTAATCACAAAATTTTCTTTGACTAAACAAAAAATCTTGCCTCAGCTCCACATCAGTCCACTTGTATCATTTGAGAAGATTTGGAAATCTGAAAACACACCAATAACTTCATTCGGGAAGATGGATATAAACTATTCTAATCATGGAAACCCCTCATTCAATACCTATATTATTAAGCCTTTTTATTCATGGTTTTTCTTCTAATTTATCATGTTTATCATCTCCTTTAGCATTGATCCTTTCCTCACCCTAATTTCCTCATCCTTTTTATATCTCATTCTAATCTTGGTTTTTTTGAGTTAAGAGGCAAGAAGGTGACGACAACGAAAACAGTTTAACCACACCACTGATGATGAATGCAAGCACGCAGTCCAGGCAACAGGCTACTATGACACCACGCACAGGCACAAGGGTAACCGGGTGAAACGTGCGTTGACAACAAAAAGAAAATGACTACCCACCCGACGCAAACAAGCCACGCCTACAAGCTTAAAGGACAACATCCCTTCTTGACACAACGACCTTGACGAACAAGACTAGAACCTCAAGGCATGTGAACCCAACGCATGAAGGCGTTCCATCCATGCACCTAAAGAAACTTGCCATGCTCATCCACGCTCACTCAAAACACACAAACTCTGGCCAAGTTCTCGATCACCGCTATCCCATAGGTCGTGCCATGATCCCCTCATCAGGAATCATGTCATCCCCATGTGATAGACGCATCAATAACCCTGGGCACATCACATCCTATCTGGACCAAGGACGCTAGAAAAATCCGACGTGCTAGAAACCGAAAACCGAGAAGAAAACCATACCCATACCCCAACAACAGGTCGACGAAACACCAGAGGATGAAGACAAGGGATGACACAATCCAATACACGATGTCGTCCATGACCCAACCAATCACCCAGTCTAAACGAGTCAATGATTACAATCTATTTTAACATGGGTTACCATTCTAAACGAGGCACGTCTAAGTTACAATTAGTCATTAATGCACCCGCTAATTTAACGTTAAAACAATCAATCTAGCAAGTCTAAGTAATCAATACTAGAACTATAATTATAAATACAATCTAACCTCAATTATAATCAATTTAACAAGTCTAAAATTGGCAATCTAGTTGTTACTCACCAATCTAATTTTAATCATTATTACAACGTAAATGGACAATTCTATATTGATCCAAATCTCCATCCAACTAGCCATTAATTTAAATAACAACATTAACAATCTTAATGTAGAATGCTACCATTATCACACTTATGAACAATTAAATCTCAACATGTAGTCTAGCTATATTGACCGAACTAACAATACTAGTTGTCTATTAACATTGAGAAGGAAATTTTTAACTATTAACATCGTTGTAGCAATTTAACAAGGCAATTAACATAGCAGTTACATAACAATTAATATAGTAATAACAAGGCAATTAACATGACAATTAACATAACAATTAAATATAGCAATAACAAGGCAATTAACACGACTACTGACCATTTAACTCATTGTGGAAAATAATTATTAAGAAGGAATTTGTTGACCATTAACTCGCTATAGAAAATGACATGGCAATTAATATGACAATTACATAACAATTAATATAGCAAATAACAAGGCAATTAACATGACTGTTGACCATTAACTCGTTGCGGCAAATACTCATTAAGAAGGAATTTGTTGTCCAATAACTCGTTGTAGCAAATAACATGGAAATTAATGGACCCAAGACATCGATGTAGCAATTAGGTTGGGCAGTGAAAATGCTGGGTACACTCAAATTGAAAGAGGATAAAAGACAATACAAAACTGCAGAAGGATCAACTCATGGTCATTCAACAACAACGCAGTCACAGTTTAAAAGCAAAACGTGGTCAATCAGCAACAAAACTCAATCAAATTTAAAGGCAATTCGTTGTGCTACTTATCAGCAAATCCGTGGTCATTATTCGGCAACAATAAAATCAACACAATCCACGCAGGAAGGGATACATAAATTTGCTGAGATTAACCATTCAATTGAAATCGTTGAGGTTAACCATTCGTTCCACACATCAGCAAAACGCAGTATACAAATTTAATAGAAAAATGTGCCCAATCGACAGCAAACTCAATCAAATTAAGGGTAAATCGCATCCATGCAACAACAAAGCTCAATCCACCTTTAAAGGGCAAATCGTTTCCACTCAACAACAACGCAGTCAACCAAATACGAAATATGCTACACAATAAGGGGCCAACGTGGTCATTCAACAACAACACACAGTCAATGATTAATGGGCAAACATGTTCATTCAATATCAACACACAGTCAATCATTAAGGGGAAAACGCAGTACAACCACCCCTGAAAGGAATGTCGTTGTTGTCATTAAGGTTTGGAAAATCGTTGCGCACACACACCAGATAGGAAATGGATTGTTGTCATTTAAAAATAAAGCAATCATTGTACATAAATGAGATATAACTTCACATTACCATTAAATACAAATCGTAAATGCCTTTAACTAAAATCACAGGCACCATAACACCATTTCCTTTCACTTTACTAGGAAATCCACAAGGACACGACACAGTAAAGAAATTTCGATTTCACTCAAGGAGCAGCACGTTGTCAAAACGTCTTCAGCGAGTTTAAAATCATAAAAATATATATGAAACACAATCAAATCTAAGGCAAACAGTGTCCAATCTAGTTAACAAATCGTTGTCCAAAAGCCAAATACAATCAATGTCCAACAAGAACGTTTCGATACACTACCACATGATTGTTATAAAAAATGATAACGTTGCCTAAAACTATAAACATTGGCTCCTTATTATAATTTGCTCATTATAAAATCGTACACAAAAATCGAATTTTAGATCGCAATCACCAAGTGAAATGGCAGTCAATAACTAAGGAATATCAGTCAGTAAAATAAAGAAATCGCAGTCCATACACCAAACCAGTGCTAAGATTAGTGTAATAACCCAAACGCATAAAACAATAAAATGAAGACAACAATAAGAGAGCACAAAGATCCAAGGTCCCTTAAGGTGCAGAGAACAACCAGCGCAGAGATAAACTAGCAAGGATGCAAGGAAATCCATAGGCAGAGGTCTTTTCTATATGGCGCAAGTCAAAACAATCAGCCAAGGACAACAAAGGAGGTAGGCGGATGACAGGAACGTCATTCGCTCATCATCCACGCACAAAAAAGTAGGGCGTTGAGATCCATAGGTCTATTAACACTGAAGAAACGACCATAGATTAGGCTCCTGGCCGACTGCTCAGGCGAAGACTGATGAGCTAGGGACGAAAGGAAAAAACAACCACATTCATCACAAATAAATACACCACAGGGCGGTCAAGACATGTCGAGAATCGAAGGCCATGGGAGTCAATCAATCAACGAGCTAAAGGCTAGGAAAAAATTCAGTCATCAACTAAAATGCTAAGACAATCATTTTCCTTTCCCAATTAAACATGAAGATCTAAAAGCATAAATCATACTAACAATCTACCATGCAAAAATAAAGAAAGCATATTGTTTCCCAATCGCCCGCTCTGAGTTGATGTCTCGTGCGCTTCGTGCAACTCCCACTTGTCGGCCGATGAGACTTCACCGGTACCTCCCAGCCAACGCTAGGGGTACTCTTATTCCCCCTTAGCCCCCCAAGCCGCAAAGGGACCACGCACACTAACCAGAGAATCAGCGAGCTCCCAGCTCACCTCGCAAGGTTGTGCTACCACTCCTCACCGAGCTGGGTATCCCAACTCCCACAAGCTAATTTAGTCAAGTATAGATTTCTGCAGCGTAACGTTACACCAAAAAAAGAGATCCTCTTCCTCCTCCTCCTCCCTCCTTTATATAGATTTTCTCAGTCAAAAACTTTCCCAAAACCCTTTTTTAAATCATTTTTCATAAACTTAATTCATAATAATCCTCCCCGTACATGTGTCACCCATCCCCTTTATTCCTCCAAAAACTAATTTTTTTAATTAATTAAATACCCTTATTTCCCTCACCCACCTAGAGTCACTCCTAGAATCGCTCTTAGGTGTCCCCAAATTCCCTTACAGGTTTTAATGACTTTCCCCATTATTAATTTGCTAGTTCAGTTTAATTAGAAAGTTCTTAAATGGTAGATACCTTACTAAGTTGGATTAACTGTTTTTTCCTAGTGTTTCCCCTTTCTTTTATGGTTCCCTCTTTTTCCTAGTTTCCTAATTATTTTAGGTTTCCCCTTTTTCCCTTTTTAATTAAACTCAAAAAGGCATGTGCAGAAACTTACCCTTTTTCCCCTTGTTCCACCTTTTTAATGAATTAAATTTGTAATTAGCATAATAAATTAAAACAATCATTCCCCTTTTTAAGTTTTATCCCAAATGATATTTATAAATCACTTTAATTGCTTACCCCCTTCTTGTCACAAGATTAATGAATATTATCTTTATTATTTATTTTATTTTATTTTTTTTATATATGTTTATTTTTGTTTTTATTTTTTTTATAAACAGGTAAAATTTAAACCTAGACCTTACTTTCCTAGGCTGGGCGACATTTTTTTTTTAAGGGAAAGGTTTCAAATCTTCCTTAACACTTTATTGTCCTAAGCCATCTAGGTTTATCCAATTATTAACTAACCCGGTGACGTTCCCTTCAGGATGCACTAGGTGCTCCAAGGGTGCCACTCGCCTCTTTATGTTTCTCTTGTGCGACGAGCCCTTCAAGACGCACCATGTACTCCAAGGGTGCCACTCGCCTCTTTCCATTTTTATTGAGCGATGTGCCCTTCAAGATGCACCACGTGCTCCAAGGGTGCCACTCGCCTCGTGATTGACTTGGTAGACATCAAAAACCCCTAGAGTCAATACTCTGCCAGGTGATCTTGTGGGAGACTAAGGGCCTCTAAGGAATAAGGCCCCTGCCTTATTGTGCGCCCCTTAGAATCATCATGAGTGACTGTCGCATTCTGCCCTCACGGCATTGTGGGTCCTCTCGAATTAAGTAATCATTAACCTACAGTTCGAGCCATGATAAGAGTTCTAGTAGGTTGTGGCAGGGATGTTGTCCACACCTCTCCCTCAACATCTCTGGTAGTCGAGCATGACCCCTCTACTCCACATGTGAGTTTGGTCGGTAAGCTATTGTCATCTTGCATCATCAACAAATCATGTCAGAAATATATCCATATCATATCATCTAATCAGATGCACTAATATCACATATAAAACAATCAAACCCCATTAGTTCACTCCCCAACTCGATCTAGAGTCCAAGAGGTTCCATCGATGCCTATGCATCCTCGAGGTCCGAAATCCTGCACACTCAGTAAAACTGATTCAATAGCACCTGTCTATGTCAATGCAACAAAACAACATGACATCAACCCATAACGCCTCATAATCAAAATTAAATGTTTTAATAGCATAATAATCTGGATCACTTGCGAGCAAGTGTCCTCAAAGAATAAGTTTGCTCAATGCGCCAGAGCGGGATGTTACATCCAACACCAACTGGATGGAAGCACCAACTTCCAGTCACATAGGCACCAACCTGTACAAGCTACAACTTGCTTAGAGCACCAACTCTCTTGATTCTCTAGCACCCACTAGAAGGAAGCACCAACTCCCTAAGTGTTCCAGCACCAACTTCCAGTCACACAGGCACCAACCTATATAACAGATAACAATGGTTCTCCCTTGCACCACCCTACCTCCCTGGTTTTTCTGGTTGCAACCAGATGGAAGCTACAACTCCCTATGTTCAGGCACCCACTTGAAACTCTGAGGATGATTGTCCTCCCTAGCACTACCCTACCACCTTGAGATATAAATCTTTACTTGTTGAAAGTTATTACAGTGATACAAGATTTATCAATGGCTTACCAGTCACATCATTGTTCTCCTACACTGCTCTGCTTTGCCTACATCAGTGTCTTCCTGCTTGAATCCCCTTGTGCATTTTGGTCTTTTGTGTTTTATCCTCTGTATCATTTCTATGCTCTACTCTTTTTCCTCCTGCGCAATATCTCATTATGTTCAACTTCTCTTCTATTTTTATGCTCTATGCTACCTCTGCATGTCGTTTGTTGCACCTCTCAACTCAACTTCAAATTGAGCTCCCAGTCTCCTTCTACCAACATGCTTAGCTATCGGAGAAGCACTCACTCTTATATGTTTTGCATGTCTTTCTCATGCCAAGTCCTCTACCATATCATCCTAGCAACTCTTCGTATTCTGTGCGGTTATACCCAGTCTGTTCATCATGAATGGTCGTTATGTTGGGATTCTTTGGCTTCTCTGGCAGTTACAGTCTTCGATACTTTTCCATATGTCCATTGTCTCGATGATTAATATCCATACCACTGGTAGTTACCTCGAGACTCTTCAGCTCCTATGGCGATCACCTTGAAGCCTCTTCGAATTATCGGGCAGAAACAATCAGTCGTTTCTGCCAATTACAAAGAAAAAATCTGCGCGCTCATCCCTTTGGCGCCTTTTCCCTTCCTGAGAAAACTACACAGTGGGTGCTAACTTTTCTGGCTAAGCCCCTTCCTTCCACATGACCACGAACTGTGATCAGACGCCTATCAAAAAGGAATTTTGCAACTCGGCTATCTCCGATGTGGAGCCTAGTGACATGCTAGATCCTCCCTTAATCCTCCAACGATGTGACCTCCAGCTCTGACCCGGGGCTTAATATCCTAGGTGCTTTGTAACTTCACGTATCGGGTAATCTTCCATGAGTCGCCCTGACTCTCTGCTTTCCAGATCAACGGTCCACGCTCTCCCTTTGATCAATGGTTGTGATCAATTCACGACCTCATGTGTCGGGTGTTTGAACGTGAGCCAACCCTGACTCTTCCAACTCTCGATTCACGATTCAACGCTCTGTGTCAAATTGACGGCCCACAACCCTATGTGATCCAACTGTCCAGATCTTATCGAGACTTCATGTTTTGCGAAGTTGGAGGACTACTCACCTCGATTATTTGCCTCCTGCCTTCCCGATATTTGCGAGCGTCATATCAACGACTCACAACTCCCCATGATCTAATGGTATCAACTCGCGAACTCGGACATTGCGATTTCCTATAACTCTCACCTTTGACTTTTCTAGTTCGCGAGTCAGCGAAATGTTGGTCTCTCGCCACGTGTCCTACCTTAATGGACAGACAGGATTCATTCGCAGCATTAGAGTGCTTATCCTCCTTGCAACTCCACTGGATCTAACGGTTGTTTGTCCTTCACGGTGAGATCCAACGGATGGGATCTGTTACTCTCTTGCGCACTCGTTCCTCCTATCTAGACTCTGATCCAATGGTCCAGATTCTTCAGAGTGCTCGATTCGACGACCACTTTCTCTCCTCCTCCTGAGCTTACGCTTCCTCCCGACTTGGAATAATTTCTAAATGTCAAAGGCCTCGACCTTTGATCCTTCTGCGAGTCCTGATGACTTTGGGACTCGTCTGCATTTCTGAAAATTCTATCTCTCCTAAGCTTTGGTAATTAAGTTAACCTCGGTCTTGGTGCACCGACCCTGGTGCACCCTTGTGCTCTAGTGCAACTCTGCGCTATTTTTCTTGAGATTTGATTCCTTCTGCAAACTCACGGATTCTAAGGAATCATGTGCATGCTCCTTGCGGCCTTCATGATAACCTCTGGTTATCTGGAAACTCCAACTCTGTGCCTTGTGCTCGTCCTCCTGAGCTTGTAGACAATAATTTCGCATGGTCTCGTCATTCCCGATACTATCATTGTTGCTTTCCTGTTTGTCGTCATTGCACACTCTGCCTGTAATCATGCCATCATCGTCGTTGTTCTTTCCATCAATGACAAGCACACTCTACGTGTAAACATGCCAACATTGAGTTATATATATATATAATGAAAGTTTGCATAGTTACACAACCAAATACATAGGTTCCACGGGCATTTTAGGCTAATAACAAAAACTAAGAGGTAATTAACATTTAACTCCAAAATTCTTGACTCTAATTCATTGCTAAGATAGATCTCTTCATACCTGCAAAAGAAAACATTTCTCAAATTTAAAATTTAAAAATTTAAAATAAAATATATATACAAATTTAAAATAAAATGTACACATACCATTTTAGATAAATAAAACAAATTGTAATTAAAGCAAATTGGCATGTACCAAAAGTGTTAAGTTTCATCTTCCAGCATTCATGTGCTCATTTTCCACCAAATAATGTAAACATATATAACAATAAAAAGAAAAACCAATAACACATATTAGCAAATATTTTAAAGATATTTAACTTTATTAAATAAGCAATGAGAAAGAATAACATACCCAACCGGAGTTCCACAGATCTAAGATTATTTCTCTCTTTTTATTATTTTTTTTGACATTTTTTTAAAACCAAACTTACATCACAAAGTTTCAAAACTTCCAAAATAGTTACTCTCCATATTAAACCATTTTTTGCATAAATATTTAATTTAATTTTATAACCAAATGCTCTTTCAATATTTCCTACATGATGTAAACAAAGTTATATCATATCTATCAAATTTTTAAGGAGAAAAATTGTGTGTTTGGTAACCAATTTTAGTGTTCAGAGTTAGATAATACCTCGAAAATAAATTCACTCAAGTGTATGCAGAAAGTTTACAAATCTCCATATTAAGTCATTCTTCCAGGAAAATACTTATCTCATCTTCTGCAGTGGAATAGATGTTCTCTTATAATCAAATGCCTTTTCAAATTAAAGAACTCACAAATCTCCATATTAATCCATTCTTCCAAGAAAATACTTATATCTATGAAAGTTCACAAATCTTCATATTAAAAGTCATTTTTTCAAGAAAATATTTATCTCTTTTTGCAGTGTAATAGATGTTCTCATATAATCTTTCATGTACATGCAGAAAACACAAATATGCACATATATTAAGTCATTCTTCAAAAACCATTTAAATCTTTCATCTTTCTACATGGGATGTTTCATATTACATATAATCAAATTCTCTTTGAAATATCCCTTCATCGTGATCTAAACATAAGTGAGATCATGCAAGTACATAGCTTATTTGCAAATCTACAAATGTTGGTTTTTGTGGTTAGTAAGCAATTAGTTAAGAGTTTGACAATACCCCAAGAAGGAATTCACTTCGTTGTATGCAGAAAACACAAATCTCCATATTATTCCATTCTTGAACAAGAAGGAAAGAAATGCAATCGAAGAAAATTTAGAAACTTCCCCTTTTCTAATGTGGAATAGAGTTAGTTCTCAAATAATCAAATGCTCTAGTTCAAAATTAGGTCTACATCATGATCTAAACATAAATAAGATTGAATGTACCATTTTAGACGACGATAAGTTTATGTAAGAGTTCTATATATTTTAAAATGATTGGTCGAAGCATTGAAAAGTTATATAGAAACTAGTTGAATAACCCTTCTATGAATAGGAAATGCTTAATTAAAAAGTTGATCAAACAAAAATTTCAAAAAAGTAGAAAAAAAATAAGCATATTCAAAACAAATAAGCTGAAACACTTATATATAAAAGGCCCAGCACAAAAACAAACTAAAACTCACTAATGTGCAATGTACATACATTTAAAAATCATCATGAATAGACACATCATTCTCAAGTATGGATGTATCCTCCTCAATATCAATCTCCTTCACTCTCAGACACTCTCTTTTCCACATTTCCCTATAACACATTTTAAATTTGTATATTTGAAAATTAAATTTAAATGATTTTAATACATTAAATTGTAGTTTTAAATTTTGAAACATGTAATACATGTGATGTGTGAACCTGAATATCATCAACCACACTAGAGGATGGCATTCTCATGGTCGGTTGACTCACGATCTTACCCACCATACCCTAAGATTCAATAAATTATATATTGTTTACGACATTTTTCTTTTAAATTAATAATTTAAATGACATTACAATTTTCATATATAACTAAATTTGTTTTCAACATGCAATGATACCTGTGAACTCCCACCTTTTTCAAACTCTTCCAATGAGAATTGGGAGAAGCTTTCTCAAATAATGGGAGACAAAATAGGAATTTGTGAACAACAGAACTAAGAATTAAATAGGGTTCAATGTGTTCACATTAATACAAAAAATAAATTTCATGTATGTTGATTATTCATACAAGTTGTGAAGATTGGACAACTAAAGTACTCATATGTGGATATTAGAAAACACATACCTGAGTCAACCAATCCAGATTTAAACGCATTGAATCAAGTCCCATATTTACTGGAGATTTGTTTAACATATGACCAAACTACAATTAATTACTATAACAACTCAATTATTTCTAAAGATACAATAATATGTATATAGATCTAGAACTACAAGAAAACTATCCTCAAATGCATAAAAAGTTTACTAACTATAACACATACCAATCCGATGTTCGGTTCATCATTCTGAATTAACACCAGCCAACCATTACGGAAAAATTTTGCATACTCCCGTATATCTTCTATGGACATGGAATCTATATCCTCATTTGTTTTATAAACAAATTTGGCTCGAGAATTGGCTTCATCTTTCCAACGGCTCAAACCAACATCAACCCCAGGGTAAAATCATGAAGATGGGTGTCCATTTTGTTTGTTTTATGAGAAAAAAAACTATATTTTCACAAGTTCTTCAACCTCCGGTATACAAAAGTATTTTTTTATTTATAATTTCACTTTACAGTAAAAACAAAACTTGTGAAGAATTTTGTTAGCTTTCTACTGATTATTTTTCAAATTATTTTTATTGAGATTTGATATGTCAATTTGACAATTGTTTCATTGTATGTTCCTTAAAAATGAAAGGAATGATAATGAGTTATCTCCCCCCCAACAATGTATCTATTATTAAACTTTGGCTTTTGACAAACGAAATATACTGCAACAATCTACAGAGACTCTATTTTCTTATGACTATAGTTTTGAATCTAATGGATGAATATTATAATTTATAGAATTTTTTTAAGTTGACTAAGCTGAAAAAGTTACAGATTTTAAACACATGTTTTCCCCCACCTTGTATCTATCTTAATTTTTACTTAAAATTAAAATTTAAAAATACCCTTTTGAAGATAACAGTTTAAAGATTTTGAATATAATTTTTTCTAAAATTTAAACTGTGCATCTTTAGAGATATGGATATTCCATTTCACTGAATCAAAATGTCACCTGAAAATATTATGCAGTTATTTTTTTATAAAATTAAATAAAATTAGATTAAAACAATGAAAATGAAAAAAAAAAATATATCCATTGAAAGTTGATTCAATTTTGCAAATGTTGGTATCAATTTCGAAACTAAATTCTAAGTATTTGTAAAAGTCCGCAACCTCCAAAGTTCAAGTAAGCTGGAGGGAATTCTCAGGTTCCTGCAAACAATCTCATTCCCAGGTTTTTGGTTGAAATAATCTTTCGGCCAAAAAATATTTTGTTCGGCCGAAATATATTTTTCTAACGGAATCCATAGAAAATAAACGAATTCTTCACTTTTCGGCCAAACATTATTTTTTCGGTCGAAAGGTGGGTGAGAGAATTCCATCGGTCGGGAAAAAATGAAGGGACATGTCATTTCATTTAAGTTGACGCCAAATATTATAAATATGCTTTCATTCGAACCAATTTAACACAATTCACTCACTCATTTCAAGGTTTTGCATATGTGGAGTTCCTAAG
>JASDQU010370900.1:57494-73486 GCA_032191745.1 Picea mariana
TATTGAAGGCTTTGTTGAGAATTTTTTCAAGGTGAAAACTTACTTGAACATTATTTTCAAGGTGAATGATTTGTTTAACATAAAAATTTTGATATTATTTTTTAACAATTTTTTTGACAATGAAGTTTTCCTGGGACTATTCTGAAATGTTGAATTTTTTAAAAACTTTTACAGATAACTATACTCATGGGAAACAAAAGTTTGTGCAAGAGAAAATTTGATCACACTCAAGATGAAACTCACCATAACGAACAGAGAAAATAGCATTATTGGAGAAAGAAACGAGAACGTGAAAATATTGAAGAACGAAATGATGATGATGTAAATAGATATTTTCGACAAGAAGAAGTCCAACCAGGTATGCATGTACATATTGTCTATATTAAAAGTATAGAATTCATTTATTTAAATTATTGTTTAAAATATAGTTGATTGTAATTCGGATTTGATGTTTTTCAAAAATCATAAATAGATTTGCATCATAATGTCGATTAAGGCATTGAAATCGAAATTGAAGGAGAAGTTGAATCACTTATAGGTATGTACATAAATCTAGATAATATAATCTATGAACACTTGTATATAGTTTAGTAAATTTATGTTTGGGTTTTGTTTTTTAATATAAACTTTAAATTGAATTATGCAGGAGAATCTATCAACATTGATGATGAAATATTATAAAATGTTGATATTGATAAATTTGGGAAGAAAGAAGTTAAGCATTATATAAGATATCGTGTTAAGAATATGTATAATACTTTTTTCAAAGATAAATCAGTAACAGTACAAGCTCGACTTTTACTCTATCTAATAAAGTCAAGAAAGTTAAAAGAAGCTACATCATTATTGGGTATTCAAAAGTAGACAAAAGATACAAAGGTGAAACATAATGTCTTTGACAATATAACAAGTGTATTAAAAGATTTTGGAAAATATTGAAAAAAAGATGTCAGTGTTGCACGTAGAGTGATACAAACAACAGTTGTTTCATCTTGCAATATAAAAGATCGTTTGACACAACACATGGAAAAAGGGATGGCAACCTCAAGAAAACATTGTACAAACATAGAAAATTTTGATTGCAAATAGACGCAAATGATGAACTTGCTTGTTGGGCAGTTATTTCTAGACAACCCTACAAAGATAGACTTGCAGAAAATGTTAAAGAATCGGTTTGTAACTGTTCGTTGACAGAATCTCGTGTTTCACCACATACAAGGGATGTGTTGTAATGAAGAATAGCACGAAAAAAATATGAAGAAAATTCAAAACATATATAGCCAATGACAAAAATAAAATTGTTCAATAAGTTCAAAGAAGACCACAAAGAAGTTAAAATTTTCATCAATATATGTGTGCAACAAAAAACATGGTTTGTTAAGCCCATCATTGTTCATGAGACTTGTTTTTGTCGTTATCATGTGGAATTTGAGTTATATTGTGACACTTTTCTTGATTTTGGTAAAAATTTATGGCCAAGTTCACCTCCTCCTCCCACATTCCGTTTTTTTATATCTGAAATTCTATGTGAAAGAGAAGGTGATGAATTATTTTACCAAAAAAAAGTGTTGGTGGAAAGAAATGTGATCGTTGTGGAAATCTAAGTTTGTTTCACTCAAAGTATCCTATTGATATGAATGGTCAATCATTTTCTAATATAATAGTCAATTGGAAAGAGATATGAATATATCAGCAGCACAGCTCTACATTCTTCAAATTTTATTTCCAAAAGGATTGATTTGAAAGTAGATAATATCTGTGTGATAGATTTTTTGAAGAAGTTTAAGGAAGAAATTTATAAATACACCAAGAATTCACATAGAGCTCAATGGCAATACCTATAATTCAAACAATCCTATGAAGTGTTTCCATCATGGAAAATTTTTATGTAGTTGATTTTGCAGATAATTACACATTCACTGCACAAAAAGAAATACAGAGTGAATATTATCATTCTGATCAAATCACTATATTTGTCCACGTTCTATATAGACATGTTCAACGAAGTCGTGATAACATAGAAAGCACCAATGACAATCATCACATGGACATCCCAATAACAAGAAATCAAGCTTCAGATCAATCTAGACAAATTTCTATATAGGTTAGGAAACCTACTTTCTCCCTGTGATTCATAGTAGAGATGAAAAGTCACCTATATGAATTTGTTTTCATAATTGGTCTCTTTAGGCTCAATATTGTATTTTTTTTTTAAATTGTCTACTGCTCATGTAATAGCTACTAGTTCTACTTATCCTTTAGTGAATGGAGTTTGTTCTCCTCTAGCCATGCTAAGCAATAAAACCTTTTGTCAAATAATTTGCCTTTGAATCTACTAAAAACAATAGTTATAGAGGATAGATAGACAAAGCTCCCAAACATTAACACAAAGCAATAATCATGGCATTTAGCATTATAGTAGCTAAATTTTTGTATTAACAATTGGAAAAGTACACCTCCTATATCCATGGTGTCTGTGAGCCCACATTTTTAATTTACATATTGTTAGGATATTTAGACACTTAGGAGTTAGTTAAGATCAACTTAGTCTAATGTGTCTTTAGGTAAAAGTGTGTTTCTTTAGTATGAATTAGTATGCATTTGTAGTTATGTAATCAAATGGTCACGATATGTTCTAGATATAGAGTGATCCGACGACTTATATTCTCTTCAATATTAACGACTATATTGATCTATGGCTTAACACCTAATTGGTTCATGCTATTTATTTAAAACGCATGGAGGGTCATTTGTTGATGATTGATTGTGAAAAACTCTCTTGTAAAATATTTTTCTTTTATATTAATATATTGCCTCAAGTGGCAACATTGGTTGGGGTCATCGATTGTTTCCCTTTTACAGGGTTTTAACCATGTAAAACATTGGTGTTATGATATTTTCTAGTTGTGTGACTAGTAATTGAAGGTGTTCATCTTGTGTGAGAATACATTATTTTTTCGAACATGGTATTAGAGCTTATTTGATGACCAGCTCTGCTCATAGATCAATATTTGATCTTGTGTTGTCACATTTCTAGGTTCTTCTTTTTTTGTGCATTTTTGGACTGAGCAAATTGTTCCATTGTGTGTGGAGCATTGCTTTCAGTTGGAAACATTTTTTACTTTACTTGAAAAGGTTTTTGTTTTCCTAAGATACGACCATTTTTTTCATATTTGGAGGTATAAACTTTGAATATGTCCTTTTAAAAAAATCACAGAGTTAGTATGTTCATTTTTCCACTCTTTCCAATTTATGTATGCTCTTTTCCGTGCACTCTGTGCGATCTCGGAAAATAAAAAACAGAGCGGAAAGTATTTTATTTTATGTGTATGCTCCTTACTCTATGCTTTATGTGAACTTAATAACTTAGAAACAGAGAGGAAACAGAGATCTAACGCCATTATTGTTGAGATTCAAAAATTATTTTTTCAAAATTTTACTTGTTTTTTGTCTGTGGCCTTGTTGAAGTTTTTTTCATGCAAAAACAAGGGTTTTCAGGTATGCACACACTTCAAGGAAAAGAGTAAAAAAAAATTGTTCTTCATCAAAGTTTTTATATATTTTGCATTAAATCACTTGGTTGATTTGAAAGTTAATTTATTTAATAATAGATCTTGAGTTCAAACCTCTTTTTTTTAAGTTACTTTTTGAAAATGTTCATGCAACCTTGAGTTATCTCATAACGTTATTATAAAGTGCATTTCACTTAAATTATAAAAGTGAATCATTATATAGTAATTTAAATATTTTTTTTAATTACTTTTTGCATGCAACTTTAATGTATAAAGTAACTTCATTGTAAAAGTGATTCTCACTTATTCTATAAAAGTGGGTCACTTTATAAGTAACTTATTTGTAAAAGTTAACTTATAGGCAAAGTTAGAGAATGAGGGAATTTTTTTTACTCAACTACCTCATTGTGCATCCATCACTACATGGGAAAACTTCTACATGTCACGTGGCACTTTGTTTTTCATTTACGCATTTTTTAAAATGGCATAGTTGTCACATCCGAAATCTATTTTTAGTGCGATTTTTTTGAACAACCTATTTTTTCGAAAGCTCTCCATCTAGATAGTCAGTTTTATATTTTGAATTCACATCACCTGCATATATTAATATGACTACTCCAAGTGATATTTTTCTTATCAATACCAACTACTTCTCTTGGAAATCCCATATGGAGGATGTATTAAGAAGTAATGGATTGTACCGAATTACCTTGGGAAAAGAAAAATCCTCCATTAATGCCAAAAAGAAAATGGGATAATAAGAATGATGAAGCATGTACACTAATAAAAATTTCCATCTCTCTTGATTTATGGTTTCACCTTCAAGGAATTGATGACCTAAATGAAGCCTAGGCTAATCCAAAAGCCATATTTAGTAAACACAATGTGATTCGGGCCCACCAGATTGAAAATTACTTAATGACTTTAAGTCCTTATGATTTCCCTTGCATTGAAGATTATTTATCCAACTTAAAAACATGTATACTTTTACTTAAAGACTATTAAATAGATCTAAAGGATCACAGATGCATACATGTTATTGTTTTTAAGCTTGATAGTGCATATTATGTCTTTATATCTACCTTTTTATGCCACTAGAGAAGCTCTAGGGGGTGCTTACCAAACTCTCACTCTTGAATCTTTTTTTATTCTCTGATTAGAGAGAAATATAATCTCTTGCAACTTGGAGTGATGAGTATTGCAGGTATATCCAACAAAGTCTTAGTGGCCCAACAGAAAGATAAAACCAAGCATCCAAAGAAGCAATATCCTTGTGTTGGGTATGTGTTATATCTTTTGCAAAATTGATCCCATGTATTGTACATTGATATTGTGGTGTTTTGAGTGAACATATCTGATGGTCACGATATGTTCTAGACATAGAGTGATCCAACGACTCATATTCTCTTAAATCTTAACGGCTATATTGATTTGTGGCTTGACACCTAATTGGTCCATGATATTTATTTAAAGCGCATGGAGGGTCATTTGTTGGTGACCGATTGTGAAAAACTCTCTTGTAAAATATTTTTCTTTTGCATTAATATATTGTCTCAAGTAGCCACATTGGCTGGGGCCATGGATTGTTTCCCTCTTACTAGTTTTAACCATATAAAAACAATGGTGTTATGATTTTTGCTAGTTGTGTGAATGGTTATTGAAGGTGTTCATCCTGTGTGGGAATAAGATATTTTTTCGAAAATGGTATCAAAGCATGTTTGATGACCCGCTCTTCTTGTAGATCAATATTCAATCCTATGTTGTCACATTTATGGGTTCTTTTATTTTTGTGCATTTTTTACTAAGCGAACTCTTCCATTGTGTATGGAGCTGCTTTCAGTTGGAAACATTTTTCATTTCACTTGAAAATATTTTTGTTTTCCCAAGATACGACCATTTTTGTCAAATTCAGAGGTATAAACTTTGAATATGTCCTTTAAAAAAATTTACAGAGTTACTATTTTGGTTTTCTATTTTTTATCTCATTTTTCCACTCTTTATGATTTACGTATGCTCTTTTCCATGCACTTTGTGCAATCTGATTTATGATTTGTGTATGCTCCTTGCTCTGTGGTTTATGTGAACTCAACAACTTAGAAACAGAAAGGAAACTTGCATTTTTCGGGTAATCTAACCAAGAGCTAACCCCATTATTGTTGATATTTGGAAATTATTTTTTCAGAATTTCACTTGGTATTGTGTGTGGTCGTGTTGAATTTTTTTTTCATGCAAAAGCAAGGGTTTTGAGGTAAGCATACACTTCAAGGAAAAGAGTAAAAAAAAATCTCTCCATCACATTTGTTATATATTTTGCATTAAATCACTTGGTTGAAAGTTAATTTATTTAATAACAGATCTTGAGTTCAAGGTTGAAAATGTTCATGCAACCTTGAGTTATCTCATAACTTTATTATAAAGTGCATTTCACTTAAATTATAAAAATGAATCACTATATAGTAACTTAAATAATTTTTTTAATTACTTTTTGCATGCAATTTTAATTTATAAAGTAACTTTATTGTAAAAATGATTCGCACTTATTCTATAAAAGCGGGTCTCTTTATAAGTAATTTATTTGTATAAGTGAACTTATAGGCAAAGTTAGAGAATGAGGGGATTTTTTTTTACTCAACCACCTCATTGTGCATCCATCACCACATGGGCCAACTTATACATGCCATGTCACACTTTGTTTACCATTTATGCATTTTTTAAAAGGGCATAACTGTCACATCTAAAATCCGTTTTCAGGGCTATTTTTTTAAACAACCGATTATTTCGAGATCTCTCAAGCTAGATAATCAGTTTCATCTTTTGAATTTATATCACCTGCATATTTTAATATGACTACTCCAAGTGATCTTTTGCTTACCAATACCAACCACTTCTCTTGGAAATATCATATGGAGGATGTACTAAGAAGTAAAGGATTGTACCGAATTACCTTGGGAAAATAAAAGGCCTCCATTAGTGCCGAAAATAAATCCAAATGAGATAATAAAAATGATGAAGCACGTAGACTATTCAAAATGTCCATCTCTCATGATTTATGATTTCACCTTCAAGGAATTGATGGCCTAGATGAAGCCTAGGCTAAGCCAAAAACCATATTTAGTAAACAGAATGTGATTTGGGCCGACCAAATTGAAAATTAAATAATGACTTTAAGTCATAATGATTTCCCTTGCATTGAAGAGTATTTATCCAAGTTCAAAACACTTAAAATTTTACTTAAAGACTATAAAATAGATTTGAAGGATGACCAATGCATCTTTGGTATTCTGTCTAAGTTTGGTAGTGCATATTATGTATGTATATCTACCTTTTATGCCACCAGATAATCTCTAGGGGGTTCTTACCAAAGTCCCACTCTTGAATATTTTTTGTATTCTCTGATTAGAGAGCAAGATAAGCTCTTGCAACTTGGAGTGATTAGCACTACATGTATATCCAACAAAGCCTTAATGGCCTAGCAAAAAGATAAAACCAAACATCCAAATAAGTAGCATCCGTGTGTTGGGTATGTGTTATATTCTTTGCAAATTGATCCCATGTATTGTACACTGATATGGTGGTTTTTTGCGTATGTTTTTGGAGGCTTTTTACGTCTATTTTTGGTGGTTTTTCAGCACATGGTTTTTGTCGATTGTTTTATAATTACAGTTAAGGAATTTGGGTTGTTGACTAATCTAGGTCAATGGATTAGGGGTTTGGATGCTGAGGGATACTATATGTATATTGTATTGTAAAAAGTAAAGAATATGATTATTAGAAGGTTAGAGGTGCGGCTCTAAACAGGTTGTTGGTTTTTCCAGTTTGGGTTTCAAGGGTAAAATCTATGTGTAATGTGTGTGTGTGTCATTGTATATTTTTTTATTTTAATAAGAATCCATTTGCAGTAATTAATTGTGCAAGGTTAAAATCTACGCCTTGCAACAACAAGACGCAATAAGGGTCCCAAACCCTCTCAACCAACTTCTACTCCCAATGGTAACAAAGGACCAAAATAAAAAGATGGAAGCCTTAGAGGCAACAATGAAGAAGAACAACATCAATCTTGATTATTCTTCTTATAATTATTCTTCTCACGGACATGTACTTTCTGCTTCTATTTTTTCCTTAAATGCAACATCTACTTCTTGTTATAATGAGTGGTTTATTGATTCTAGAGCACCTCATCATATGACTAAGGATAAAGTCATTTTTCCTACTCTTAATGAATGTAACACCAAATAAATATTTGTTGGTGATGATGGATCTTTTAGTATTGTAGGGTCTAGAATAGTTTAGGTAGACGATGGTCATTTCAATGAAGTATTGTGTTCCAAGTCTTTCCTGCAACCTTGTATCCATATATTAGATCACTCATTCACGTGAAGGTAAAACTATATAGTTTTCACCTCACCAAGTTGTAATTAAGGACTGTAAATATCCTAAGCATGTCCTAGAAAATTGAATTATTGATGATATCACTAGGTTGTACAAACTTGACAACTTTGGGTGATCATATTTTCCATCAGTTTTTGTTGTTCATAGTGATGACTTTAGAAAACTTTGGCATGAGAAGTTTGGTCATCCAAACTATCGTTCATTACAACAACTATGTAATCAAAATATAGTGATTGGTCTTCCTCCCGTTTCTTGGAAAGATGGTGTTTGTGTCTGTTTGTTCTTGGCAAACATCATCGGGATAGTTTTGAAAAACATGCCTCTTGGCATGCCTCATCCCCTTTGCAGCTTCTTCATAGTGATTTGTATGACAACCAATTTCTTCTAATTCTTTCTTTGGGTGCAATTACTTCTTAAAATTCATTGATGACTTATGCAAATGCACTTGGGTTTACTTCTTAAAACTTAAGTGTGAATTTTTTGACAGGTTTTTGGCCTACAAGGTCCTTGTAGAAAAATAATCTGGACATCGACTACAAAGGTTAAAAATAGATAATGGTGGTGGATATGTGAACAAAAAATTTACAACCTATTACACTACATAGGTCATTCAAATGTAACATATTGTTCCATACACACCACAACAAAACAGTGTTGATGAAAGAAATAATCACACATTAAAAGAAGTGGCTAATTGTATGATCTAATCTAAAGGATTAAGTCTTCATAATTGGGTGGAAGCCATAAATTGTGCCAATTACATAGTAAATCTCACTCCCTCAAAGGTTTTAAAAAATATAACACCGAAAGAAAGATGGACTAAAATCAATTCAGATGTAATCCACTTTCGTGTATTTGGTAGTGAAGCATGGGATCACATTCTTGATGAGAAAAGGAAAGCCTTACAACCTAAAAGTGAGAAGTGCATTTTTGTTGGATATTTTGAATATTTCAAAGGTTATAGACTTGTTCAACCTCGTTCCAATGAAATAATTATTAGAAGAAATGCTAAATTTGATGAAAAACTCTTAGCTTGCAAACCTAATTCAACATTTATGTCATATTTGACCAACGATCCATCTTCATCATGTGTGCCCTATTCTAGTTTCTTTTTTGAATGATGGCAATGAGGATGAAAATCCACCTCTGCTTGCTCATCTTCCGCCAAATGAATCCATTGAACATAAACCTGCATGAGCACCATGGATTCTGAGATGGGTTGATTCAACATGAGAAGCAGTTCGTGATCTTGTTGGTGATACTACAAACTAGCATTGTACACATTCATAGTTCCAGTGAGCCTCCTCTCTTTTGGCTCAAGTTTCAAAGACTCATGATCCAGATACATTTGTAGAAGATTCTATCCATCCAGATTGGGACACGATAATGAATGAAGAATATCATTCTTTAATGGCGAACAATAGTTGGGATCTTGTACCTCTTTCGAAAGGAAGAAAAATTGTCATAAGATGAGTGTATAGAACTAAATATGCATAAGATGAAAGTGTTGAAAGACATAAGGACCGGTTAGTTACCAAAGGATTCTCTCAAGTTGAAGGAATTGAATACAATGAAATATTGCCCCCCGTTGCCAAAATGAATTCAATCTACCTTGTTCTATCCCTTGCTACCTCACATAAATGGAAGTTTCATCAAATGGATGTTAAATCCAGTGTCCACCTTTTTGCATGGGAATTTGTAAGAATAAATCTACATGGAACAACCTCTTGGCTATATTCAGAATGAATCCAATATTTTTTTCCACCTTAAGAAATCTTTCTATGGTCTTAAGCAAGTTCCTCGAGCTTGGTATGTTGAAATGAATAACTTTCTTCTTGACACTAGATTTTCTAGATGTCATTTTGATCCTAATGTCTATAGAATTAAAGTAGGAAGCCATCTCATAATACTTTTCCTTTATGTTCATGACCTGATCCTCAGTAGTAGTGACCCTAAACTCTTAACCCATGTGAAATCTAACCTTAATAAGAACTTTAAATGACAAACTTAGGCTATTTGCATTACTCCCTTCGCCTCAAAGTATTGCAAACTAAGGAAGGTATTTCCCTTTCCTATTCGAAGTATGCATGTGACCTTCTTTGCCACTTTCACATGGAAGATTCTAAACCAGACCCTTGTCCCTTCTGTTATGGATGCAAACTTGCTACCACCTATACTACTCTCAGATTTGACACCACTTTATACCATCAGTTAGTTGGTAGCCTCTTATATTTGACACATACCCATCCTAATATTTCCTTTGTTGTTTTTCTTGTTTCCCATATATGAAAGCCAATCATAAGCACTAAAAATGATACTTTGGTATATCTAGGGTATAGTCTAGTATGGGATACAGTACAACTCAAGGGGGACTCCTTTGTTGGTTGGTTTTACTGATTTGGATTGGGCCAACAACCCTAATAATTGAAAGTCTACTGTAGGTTATGTTTTTATCCTTGGTTCCGGACATGTCACTTGGGCTTGTAAGAAACAACAATCTATTTTTATTTCTTAAACAAAATCATATTACCAAATAATGGTTAATGCAAGTCAAGGATCCTTGTGGCTTCGACAAATCCTTTGAAAGTTTGTATTATAGCAATAGTATTTGATCACCCTCCGGTGCGACAATCAAAGTGACATCAAGTTCACCAAATATATAGTTCAACATAAGTGCAACAAATGCATTGAGCTACAAATGCATTTCATCAGAAAGTTCATTCATGATCAAGTTCTTGAAGTGTTTTTTTCCCTATAGACGATCAAGTTGCAAACGTTTTCACATAATCTCTTATAGAAGCAATTTTTTCCAAACTTCGGTCTATGTTAGGAGTTCATGAAGTTTTCATTAAGATGGGATAGACTCTAATGACTCCTCCCTTCTCCTATTATGTCACCATTGTAAATCCTTCAACCCTATCCTAGGTTGTTCTTAAGGGGTGTGTTAATGTTATGACCCAAGGGGGGCATATATAGGGTTAAATGTATATGATATGGCCCCAACGGGGGGCATATATGGGGATAAATGTACATGTAATGCGTAAATATATATGTAATAGGTTCGACCTAATAGTAAACGGGCCCCATGTGTAGGTGTGGATAGGTATATATAGAGATCATGTATTCATTATTGATGGGAGGTAAATTGTGATGTATCAATGTATTTGGATATTTGGAGGTGGTTCTCTTATTCTTTAAGGAGTTATTGTGTAACTCATGTATATTATCTATCTTGGAGTTGTGCTCCACACTCACATTATTGTACATGATGT
Organism: Picea mariana; assembly: GCA_032191745.1. Taxonomy (NCBI): domain Eukaryota; kingdom Viridiplantae; phylum Streptophyta; class Pinopsida; order Pinales; family Pinaceae; genus Picea; species Picea mariana. The sequence goes on from JASDQU010370900.1 coordinate 68,668, forward strand.
GTACTTCTGTTCTATTCTGATAATTTAAACATTTGGATGATTACAGTTAGGATACTTAGACACTTGGGAGTTAGTTAAAATCAACTTGGTCTAATGTGTCTTTAGGTAAAAGTGTGTTTCTTTAGTATGCATTTGTAGTTATGTAATCTGGTGGTCAAAATATGTTCTAGACATAGAGTGAGTCGACGACTCGTATTCTCCTCGATATTAACAGTTATATTGATCCATGGTCTAACACCTGATTGGTCCATGATCTCTATTTAAGGAACATGGAGAGTCATTTGTTGATGATAGATTAAGAGAAACTCTCCTGTAAAATAATTTTTTTTTGTATTAATAAATTGTCTCAAGTGGCCACATTGTGTAGGGTCATGGATTGTTTCCCTCTTAGAGGGTTTTAACCATGTAAAAATGTCGGTGTTATGATCTTTGATCTAGTTATGTGAATGGTTTTGAAGTTTTTCATCATGTGTGGGAATACCCTATTTTTTCGAACACATATGAGATCTCAACATAAAGAGCTTATTGTATTTTGAGTTTTGCAGTGACATGTTTCATGATTAGTGAAAATTGTGGTTTCCCATCCTATTATTAATCCAAGCCTAATGTTTACCAAAATCCTTTATTTTTCATCCCTCTATTCATTAATATAGTGATTCAATCGAGTTATGAATTGGATCCATCATGTTGGTGATACTATTGCTTTGGCTAGAGGTATTCAGGTGATTGACCAAATCCCAACACAAAGACAATAATATCCCTTGGCATGGACATGAGTGATTCCTCAAGAAAATATACAATGTATGTTGAAAACCCAATCAGCATAACTACCACCACCACATGACCTACCCCAATAAAAATTAAATGTGTTCTCCCACCCATAAACTCTCACACCTATCACTACAATAGCCCATAAGTTGCTACAAAAACATGACAGGAATGGGTCCATAGAGCCATATATAGCTAGCCCATGTGTGGGAAATCCCAAAAACTTGCAGATAAGGTGTCAGTAGAGATAATTGCAAAGCCCATCCAAATTACACTCTTACAACCATTGATGCAACTCTTGCTATATTTCTCAAATAAACTTCACTCTCCAATCTTGTACTAATACAAAGATCTATATTCATATTGAAAGAAAGAATAATAATAATCTTCAAAGTAACTTTATGCACCAAGAAAATTTGGTTTGCATTGACTTTCTATCAATTTATATCCACCCAACCATTGTGGTAGACCATTGTAATGGATCATTCTATTCCATGATTCATAAAACAATATGGATTTGAGGATTAATAGCCATATTTTTCAAAAAAAAACTATGTAAAAGAAACAAAAAATTTCAATCATACAATTCAATCTCTCCAAAAATTGATTTTCTTTGCAACTCGATGTTCATTGTTGCAAGATTCCATGGGATCATGAGAATACATGAACAATTTTGACCCATAAGAGGAAAAAAATAGGTTGGGTCAAGAGTTAGGAGAAACTTATAGAAAGCAGTTCATCAAGGAAGTTGTTGCAATTGTTGTCTGAAAACCTAGGAGCACATCAAAAAAATAAGGAGATGGGGACGATAAAATAGGAAATAAATAAAGAAGAAGATAAGGTTGATCATTGCATAAGCACCTCGATATGTTCACCTTCTGTCCATGGGAACAAAGAGTTGGTTTAGTGATAGATCTCATGGGATCCCATACCCATGTAGGATCTCACTAGTACAATAATATGGGTTGGGGATGGGATATAACACAATCATTAGTTTTATATTGACTAATCTAGACATATGAGATGCATAGGGACATAGAGCCTTTTGATATGCCTAAAACAACAAAGCTTTCATAGGCCTGGAAGTTGTAGAGACTTTCAAAATGATGAATTTTGGGAAAGAATAGAGCTTTGGTGCTATGATTACAACCTTCAATACTTTCTATAGTCATGAGTGTAATGGATTGTAACACCCATACCATGGTGATTAACATATAAGGGACTAGTATTAGTAGAGGGACTCGCGCCATGGCAAGGATGACCATTCAAGCACTAGGTGTGGTAAAAATAGTGATTGTGAATGGTGGAGTATGAATGAGGTGGTGGTGGATTGTGTCTAAATTTGCACGACCCTATGATTGTATTTATGCACTTGTGTTCATGTAATGAGAGAGCATATAGTATCATAGATGTATGTTGACATATGATCATCATGTTATAGTTGTGTGATGTTGTTTGAAACTTAGTGACTTGCCTTTACAATTTTTCTTATGAAAATCATGTAGTGTTTAGGAGGCACTTATTGCTTGAGCAATAGTGCATTTGCGGGGGTACTACACGTGATTTTTGTACATCCACACCCTACATTTTTCATAATAGTATTATTATATTAAATGTGCATTTTGAGTGATGAGTTCATGCTCAAAAAATTGAATAAATACATTATCCAAGGTTGAAAAGTAAGGAAAGAAAATAAATGATAAATACATAAATATTGAATAATTATGTGCAAGTCTTTGGTTTTCTTCTTAAGGGTTTTCCTTTGGCACTTTTTTCATAGATTTTCTGAAGATTATTGAAGTAACTTACCAATATATTTTTATGTTGCCTCTATGGTAGGTATTATGTTGCTACATTATTTATGTGATAGGTATTTTTCTTACTCTTCTATTTAGTTATCAAAAAGTTTAAAAAAAAATCAAAATGATTTTTTATTTCTTAGTTCCAAAACTAGGAAGTAAAGCATTAGGAAAGTTTGTAACATCATGAATACAAAATGTATATGAAATATATATTTAATATTTAATAATTTATTATTTTTATCATTTAGGTTTTCAACCACTTGTATAAATACATGAAAATGAATATAGTTATATTTATATAATCAATATAGAAATGACATTACATTAATAATATAATTTATATATTAGTGGTATAATTGATAATTAATGTAAATACAATAAGGTATATTACAAGTAATCCCTCTTAGAAAAGCTTCTTCCTTGAACACTGTGTAAGGACCAATGCTTGAATCTAAACTTCTTGCTTTCAATCCACATTGTCATAAATTTTTCCACCTCAAGTCTGGACCTGTTTTTGAGATCATAAATGTTCTGGTTGGTCATGTGTTGATGGTAGTTTAGTTAACAAGAATGCACTATCCCGTGATCTGTCCTTCATTTCCAATAAGGATGCCAATCATATCCATCTTCTTCATCGATCTTGCAAACTCAATGAATAACTAATCGGACGTAGATGAGTACATTGTTATCGAGATTACGAGAGCCATTGTATTTGGATCAGTGAGGAGCGCAACATCTGATCCAAAGAGTCCTCTTCTTGGCGTAAGATTTATCCAACTATGGGTCCATGTCTTCCTTTGCAGTGAAGTTGTAGATCTTGTTAGTGAAAACGGTGCAATGGGAAGTGTCGACAGTGTGTGCACCAGAGAGCACAACCAGATCTTTCTATCACCTTGTAGAATTTCTCTTTCGTTTATATTGGTGTTTCCAAACAAACTATCACCTTCAAGCATCATCTTTTGTTTTTCATCAAGCTATGATAATACATCAACACTGCCATCCTCGATAGTTCCCATAATTTTAGCATTTGAAATGCTAACACTTGTTGTTGAAGAAGGTAATGATTTAGATTATGTGTTCAAGGAATTAGCAACAATAGCAGCGCTAGTAGTTGATGTATCATAATCCACATATTCGAAAGATGGACGAGAGGTCTGAACCTTAATTTTGTGTCTGAAGCACATTCCAGTTTACTTGCCTTTACGTCATGGTTGAAAATTTTGTGGTATGCACTACCAGAACTCAGACATCAACCATTCAATGTCAAACTTCCAACTATACCTGAATGACTCATCATAGTCCTCACATGTTTCATGGAGGAAGCATCCCAGAGCTGAACGTTCCCACTTTCAAACCCCACTGCAATATGTGTTTCATCGAATGCCCAAGCAATGCTTGTGACATATCCATCGACATCAATGTTAACTTGCGGCATCTTTTGGCTTCTTGAGGTGGTGGAATTCCATAAGTGAAATTAGTTTGAGAGACTGATTACTATTATATTGGTGGAACTCCAATCTAGTATATTCAAATAATAATCATTCACAATGCTCGGATAGTCCAGTGTCATCATGGATGTGTGTGGGATTACACAGAAAGTTTTTCGACTTATGGGACATGTCAATGAATTCTCCAAAAACTAGGATGGTGGAGACTTTTCTCGGTTCAGACGAGGCTTATACCTGAAAGATAAAATCCTTGCATTATCTTCCAAAAGCTTCAGACAGTTAAAAGATGTAGATAACCGGTTTGTGTAATTGTTATGTGAGGATGCAGATTTATTCATAAATATCATGTGACATCGAAATTTAGACTGCCTCAATCTAGCACTAACCAATCTCCTATAGTGGACTTCTTTTCGAGCCTCATTCAGCCATTGTATATTGGGTCTTTCGTGCTTTTCCATGATTTGAACATCCGTGGACTACGTTTAGCAGGAGAAGGCAAGCCTGGCGGATTGTCATTAGCTACCAAAAACTTATTCATAACATTTGCACAAAGGGAGAGCTCAATACTGAGCGCGAATGGATTCCGTAAGTCGACAAGATTAAAGTAGACACCATTTTTGCCTACATTACAAATGGGTGGTACACGCCATCCTTTTCTTCGTAATGCATCTGCTTCTTCTATTTTCAACCTACAGGAGCTCGCTCAATCAGCTTTGGATAGAGAGGTGTTGCAGGCTTCCAAAGCATCAAAGGAAATGTTGGAGGGTTTCCTCCACCTGAGTCAACATCTACAACATTGTT
>JASDQU010370901.1:0-23792 GCA_032191745.1 Picea mariana
TTCTTCCAATATAAGTCTGAATCTGGGTATTTGGTCTTCTAGAAAGCATGGGCTATGTTGCATTGAGATGACAAAGAGGATATATTTTTAGATTGTAATTTTTACCGATAAAACTTATTCCTTTTGCAGTTGTAGCAGATACAAAAGCACAATGGCAAGTGAAAAAAACCTGAGTGATTCAAGCAGGAAATCATCTAATATTATGCTCAGAAATCTTGAGAGCAATCAAAACCCAGCTGATGAATCTGCTCTCTGTTTATGGCTTTATGGCTTGCAGTTGGTGAATGGCCGCGGGAGTTGGACGGAACAAAATCGTGGGCGGACAGGTCATGGATGCATGATGACGGTAGAAGGGGGACGCACCAGCTATGATACCAATGGAGCATACAATTCCACAAGATCGGTTGCATGATTGAACAGATAAATAAAGTATAAAATATAATATGAATATGAATGTTAGAATGAATGCTTATTACATTAACGAGGCTCATTTTATAATATCCCATGTGATTTTAATGGAAAGTCATGACTCTTTTATATATGTTATTTAATAAATTCTAGTTATATATTATTTTTATCTTATTATCATATTTATTTATACATAATATAAAAAATTACATCTATGACTTACTATGGCCTCTTAAATAGAGGAAACCAAGCCACTTAAAACTTCAAAATACCAAGCACATAGAGTTTTCATGTTTGAGCCTAAAAAACCGATAGGGGTTTGAGACCTCCTGAAAACTAAAACAACAACTACAACTTAGAAATACCATCAACGACATAACATAAGGGGATGTGACTACACAAAAATTACATAATAGAAATGCCACAGATGAAAACAACCACGAAACTTATCAATCTTGGCTTGAGGAGCTTGGAGGCTTGGAAACCATGTTGATAGTCGACTCCACATCCTCTTCAATCAAAGCCCCTCCCCTTGTCTTGATGACCATGGTACTCGTCAACATGAACGCATTATTGAAACCAAAACACTCTAAATGAACCATAAAACCATAGTATGTTGTCTTGATGACCATGATACTCATCAACCTAAACGTATTATTAAAACCAAAACACTCTAAACAAGCCATAAACCCATTGTAATAGTTGGTCTACACGGTTCCCTTGTCCTTCCCGAGGAATTCGAATTCGATTTTTTCTTGGGATTTATCTCTTTCAAGGGATGAGAGATATAAATTGGAGTTCAATTTTTTGGTTTCACCATCTGGGTAGTTGATCTTCACACTGCAAGTACTGTAGTTGAATCTCCCAGGTGTTTTGAAACATGCACCGCCCCTCTCATCAAATGTAATTGAAATTTCATCTTTTTCTTGGTTATGATGGCAGACCTCGGGAGTGTAATCAACTAGAATCTCCTTTAGCTTCTTTATTTCCATGCAAGATCTTGAGATGGGAAAGTTCCCAACTGGTATTTTCTTCCATTAATGTCTTCCATCTACATGCATATAGTGTTTGAACCTTCAGCAGCTGCAACAACAATGGCCATGGCTACAAGTGATGGAGATGAAGATAGAGAAAAAACAAAACAAATTGAGATCAAAAGAAACTAAGACATGTACATTAACCACATTTATCGTGGCATACAAATAAAAACAATCCAGAAGTGATATATATTTAACACCACGTGTACATTAACCATATTTATCATGGCATAGAAAGGACACATTGTTGTATGCTAATATCGAGGACTTACTATAGGTGTATAGTTTAGTTCTTTTGAAACATTTAATAGAATGCCATAGTGACATCAAAGTTAGTAATTGTATTTGGAATTGTAAGAGAATCCAAATTTATACGAAAATGTGTGGAGAAAAAGAGGGAAGATGAGAATTTAGGCTTAGGCATATGGTTTGAATTTTGCTTACAAATAAAGAAGAAGGTGCAATTGACTTTGCGTTTGAAGATGCAGCAATTGGTCCTTCTTACCTTCCACCGCTTATGACTGCTCACTCTTGACTTGAAGGAAAGCCCAGCAATTTCACTCATAATGAAGCAAGAAGCACCCCTTACATAAATATAACCAACAGATTCAGTTCTATACATCAATACTAACTTCATGTGTAGATGAATACGCCCTAAGACATGAACATTCTCCCCAACCTTAATAACCCCCTGCTCAACACATCTAGTCACCATGTTAACCTCAGGCGATTCTTAGGGCACAAATGATTAATACAATATAAATTTGCTTAAAGCCCACATGAATAACAAAAGAAAACATTGAATTATTTGCAAAATAAAATATATTGTCATGAACCCATGTGTCTTACTAGGAGGATAATGATCCTTTGACTTGTCCAAAGGATTTCATTATGTGACTTGCGACTTGTAGAAAGGTAGAGTTCCTTGAAAAGTGAAATCTCTATATCATATTGACACACTAAGCCCATCTATCTTTATTGCTTACAGATGGATTAGTCTTAATAACAAGTTGAAAAAGAATACTAAAAGCACCTTTGCACACTCATGCCTTACTCCACGTGGGAAGTGATCCCCTTCCAGTATCACCAGACATGGTTTTTGTGTAAGAACAAGGCCTAATAGACCTGGTCAGGGATGGAGGCACCCTTGAGAGAGGCAACAACACCAAACAATTAATAGTGAACCCACATTACTATTCACCTCCATCATTGTCCTCTTATTGGGATCGTTGAAGAACAACTATTGAATGGAAATGTCAATGTCGGTAAGTAATGAAAATAAGTGGGTCCTTAGCATAAGGGACGCTGGAGCATACATAAGGGCATTTCATTTCATATGCAGAGATGAAGCATGTGATGGGTGGGTGGGATCTCCAGGGGCTCAGTGGATAAATTTGCATGTTTCCTTAATCAATCTATATAGCATAAAAGTCCAACACATGGTCAGGTGAGCTGGGGATCTTCCTTTAGTATAAAAGTGAGGACATCCTTGAGAAAAATATATTTTCAGCACCGCTACAGCCTCGAACATCCATCTCTCTCCATCTCATTTCAGCCATCCTTATTTAAGCTATAGCTAATGCATCTCCTTGATATGTTTGTGTGATAGTCACATTATCACTGCTCAGTTGCTTACTTCTTCGGGGCCATTTCTGGTTGTTGTGGGAGTTCCTCTTGATAGATGGTAAGGACCCTAGGGAAAACTCAGTTAGGGTAGACTGGTAAGTTAAGATCTTAGGCCAGCTCTGGTGAGGTGATATAGATTCAGGTGTGGACCAAAAGAACTTGTTCTTTGAAGGATAAAATACTGTATCTCGGTTTATCGTTGAGTTGTTCGCCTAGAATTGTTGAAGAATATTTTCTGAGTTAAGTTCAGGGTATCAAAAGATACCAAAATATTGTTTTCAGGGTGCTCAAATGCCCCGTTTCTCTTTGATTTTTGGCATTGATATGATCTCACTCCTTAATTCTTTTGGCAGGTGTGTTCTCTTTGGTGCAACCATTTCTCCTCGGTGATGCAATCCAACAGTTACTCTTTAATTTTTTGTAGAGATAGGATATCCCTTACGTCCATTCAATCAATGAGTTTACTATAGCCAAATGGGAGTTATGGAACTCAGATGAATATGACTACGAACTTGTCAAAACAAATTGTGTTCCTGAGAGATTCCACAACGTCGCGCAGGAATTGCTTCTGTCACACAACATAAAACTTGGGTGTCGTAGGGACAAATTTTTTTTTGGTATAGGAAGGATGGTGAACACAACAAACAGGTTGTTGAGTTTCCCCTCATCCATATATGGATGAGGAGGGAGAGGAGGGTGAAGAAGGACCTTCCAAATTAAGATCAGGCTTCATGAACCTTGCCTATAGTTTGTCATTTTCCTTGCTTGTGTTAGCATGGCATTTAGTTGGTTGGTAAATCAATACTTGTCAACATCAGAGGAGATAGTTGGAGAGTAGGAGCAGGCGGTCAAATATGGGAGGGACTGGCATTAGCATAGAATCTAACACTGGGGCCGACTCTCAAACTAGGGTATCCGCTATTGGATTTGATAGCTTCACTAGCACTTGAAAAACTGAGTTGGGGATATCCCCTGTTCACTTCGATGACCTATACTTAATTAGGATTTGTCACGTGTGATATGTTGATGACTTACTACTTTGAATCATGGGTACCGTAGAGTTGATAAGAGGAATCCATAAATTGTTGGATATCATAAATTTGAATGATGAATTGGTGTTGAACGCTGACTTGGGATGCTTGGAAATAAAATCCTAAGAAGGAAGTAGGATAGAAAAATAGTTCCTTTAGATTACTTAATGGGAGGGAGCAATATAAATGGAGAAAGATGGATAGGTGAATTGGACTACCTGTGAGCACTGCAACGATGTGTTCTCCCCATGCATTCAACATAGATTTAGTGCCCCTACTAGATTATTGTGTCTCATCATTTCTACTGATGTTGTGATCTTGATTAGGGATAGTTTCTGATTCCAAAATGGATGTTTTTCTTATGCTAATAGCTTTTCTTACACTCTAGCTGGATTTACTACATAACCTGTTTAGTCAGGACCATGAGGAGTCCTTGAACCCTGCCCTTTAGATGAAGATTAGCGCCTGGAACAAGATCTTGGCTTAGATATCTGGTTGGGATGAGATCTCTTCATGAAGCACATATGTTTCATCAAGTAATCCTTTACCTTTAATAAAGAATATTGTTTAGTATTAATATTGTGTTTGTATTGAAATTGTTGTTCTCTGCAATTTATGATATAAATATATATACCATATATACCATCACTATATGTTATAGTATATGCTAATTACACTATCTACATATGTAATTCAAGGACTCGCACTAAACATATATAAAACCCCAAACCTACCAACGTATTTTAGTAGAATTCTGGGACTATGTTACAATGAGTATCTATGAGTTTCATATGCATACGTTATATGGATTAAGTTGTGTTGTTTGCTATCATTTTTGTCTCCAATAACATACAATTTAAGAATCTATCTTTAGAATACATTGATACAAGAAAATGGATATAAATTGAAGCAATTATACATGCGCTATATATTATGTAGCCTAGATATTAGATACATCAAAAGATATTACCTTGCATAGATAACAGATATTATATATGCATCATCTTCAAACAAAAATGCATCACCTCTCCACTCCATAAGTGATGTGCTCCAGAATGGCAAATGCTTGCTTGTTGGACTGTGCTGTGGAAATGGAACAAGTCTTGTTGGATTGTGTTGTGGGAATGGAACAAGTCAGGTACAGGACTAAACCAAGAGGAAAAATGTGGTGTTTGCTTGGAAATTCGGTGGTTTGTCGGTGCATTGAAAGGAAAGATCAACATTTTCGAGGAAGTGGTAGTGGCTTTAATAAAATCTTAGCATTGTTGCAGTGGATTTAATGAAAGCTCAACATTTTCCAAGAAGCATGAATGGGCCAAGGAGGCCAACTAGGGGAACGCCCACCTGGGGCGCACAAGTCAATCACCTAGGCGCAACCCATTTTAACTTTTTGATGTTATTTAGTTAAGCATATGTAAATAAATGGTTCCCTCTGTATCTAATGTGAACCGGGACTCAAATAAATCATTCTCATCTTTTTCCTGAAGCTATGTGTCTCATTTGATTTTATTTCCGAGTTTACATTTTACGTTTATTGCAATTTCGTTTTTGGGGTTTCTCAAGGTTAAACAGTGCGCCTTCCTTCATGGATGCATCTTGGTGACACTCTTTTCCATGCTTCCACCTCTGAGAGAAATCTTAATCCATTAGCTAGCCAATCTCTTAGGGAGAAAATCGTTTTCCTGCAATTTTTGGAGGCAGAAAGGAGGGTGCACCAACGTGGGGTTTTGCGCCCTTGCTGATTTTTCCTTTGTTGGGATGAAGTGAGTGCACCCCCTTCTATGGCTGCACTGAGCTTCTCCCACTGATCCCCAAGGGTCACACTAAGATAGCCACATCCCCTTGGCCACTCTCAGATCATCCCGGCTTTGGATCTCCATTGCTTGGTCACCCAAACCAATGGTGTGCCCTGTTTCAATTTGTGTCCCTAAAGAGTTTTTGGTCAGAAGGTGGACTATGGATTGTGTGGTCACCTTATTGGGTAGATCAATTGGTATTAGAGCCTCAATATCCATGGAAATGCTTCCAATCTTTAATATTGAGCCAAATTTGTTTTGGGGTTTTTCATGAAATAGTCCATATTTTGCCCATTCCAGGGTTTCCATATTCATGCAAGAAGATCAAAAGATATCATAGCCACAAGGGAGCCCAGATATCCTTTGCAACAGAGAGATCCACAGATCTAAAACATTACATATCTCTCCCTCTAGACTAGTTCAACTACGTTGCTTCAACGTTTTGCATCCTCTGTTCACAAAACAAAGCCTGACCCATTTTTCAGTATTGCAAAATAGGTGCGCCTTGATCTTCAACTGGTGAACCAAGTGTATATTGGTGGCCACCCACCTTTTCCAACTCGCTCAAAAATAGTTTTCAGGCAATTTTGACAATTTACTATTTTTAGCAGTTTTAACTTCTGGGGCCATTTTGAGGGCCTAAATGAAGGTTTTTCTTGAGAAAGCTTCTCAATGGTATCTAAAGGCATGATTGAGCCCCCAAAATGAATCTCCTTGATGATACCTTTCCAACGGGCTATCATGCACCTAAAATGGAGATCATATGCAAAAGTTACGACCCCGAGAAGTTGATGTACTAACTTACCGAAACAGGGCCCACATGACTTTTGGCGCTTCATCTCCTAGGGTTAGGTTTTTGGATGTCTAGGGTTTTTGGAATTCTGAATTATTTTAAAAATTCCTTCATAGCCTCATTGTAATCATCTTCTTGAGAATTTTAGTAGCCGTCACATCTCTTCTCAGAGATAAGTTGCCACCATTCTAATGAGTCTTTCACTCTGTATTTTTACAGTCTCTGGACATTTCTTTCATTAATAGAAATCGTGTATTACTGTATATCTGTGTTTATGGTTGCATATCCGATACATTTATGTTATATTATTGGATATTTGCGATATCTTTGTTCATTTCTTTATTATATCTCCGCCCTCATTTTGTGCCGAAAGTAATCCGGATCAGTGGTATTAGAGTAGGATGCTCTTGATCATTTTTCAGTGCATGTCCCCGACGAGGTCCGAGTATAGCAAGTTGGGTCTTGAGCTTGTCTCTCTTGACTACAATCTCTCTCGCACACCCAAGAAACCCTCAATGGAGGAAGAAAATAAAAACAATGGAGCAGACGATCCTATCAGTCTGTTTCTTGAGAAAGCTCTCACGCAACAGAGGGAGGAAATGATGGAGAAATTTTCCCACATCCTTCAATGCCTGCTGATAGAAACAAGCAGATATTCATCAAACGACCACTTTGGAGGCACCTTGCCTTTCAAGGTACAAGTTAATTTTGATATTCCTATATTTGAAGGACAGATAAATGCATAAGCACTAGACACATGGTTAAACCTGCTAGAAGGTTATTTCTCTATTCACAATTTTTCCGACGGAGAAAAAATCACCTTCTCACTCCTTAAATCTCTCCCCCATGTCAAACATTGGTGGGAAACTTACTGGGAACAGAGTTCCACAGAGGATTCTAGAATATATGGGGCCGATCCCACTTGGGATTTTTTTTTGGATGTGGTAAAGGAACAATATTACCCTGTTGGCAACTATGAGGACCAGTACATGAGATGAACCACACTGTGGAAAGAGAGGGGCTAAGCAGTTCTGGAGTTCACCAATACCTTCCATACCTTGCGCACCAATATGGGTATCAAAGACTCCAAACGACATTTGGTTCTGAAATACCATGGGGCTCTACACAGATACATCCAAACTGAAATGGATTTTCTGGACATCTCATCACTCGGTGCTGCTTATCAATATGCTGTTAAAATCGAGTAGAAATTTAAGCACCAGAAAAAAAGAGAGTTCGGGTTTACAAATCTGCAACAACCAAAGTATGACAAAGACAACCCTTACAAATAGCCTCCCGAAAACTAGTCCAAGCCATAAGAAAATAAGGGTCACAGGAAGACAAAGAAGGACACTAGAAAATGGTGTGATTTCCACAAGATCCCCTGGCACAACAACGATGAATGTCGCTCAAAATAGTGATTGGTGGCCGAGATCAAAGACAAGGAGCCGAACCCTGATTTAGAATCTGATTATGAAAGTACTGGTAAATCACAGGTCATTGACGCAGACCCCACTGCTATTATCATGACTGTAACAATTCAACCAGAAGAACCTCATCTCAACAGAGGTCGTCAAACACTCGAATCCAACTACCCAAATTTGCTGGTCAAACCAATGGAGAAGTTGTGGATTCTTGGATTCATAGCCTCTCCACCTATTTCAATACATGTCCATGGCTTACTGAGGAAAGAAATCTCCATATTGCAGCCTTGAAATTAAAAGGACTTGCATAAACTTGGTGGGATATGGAGCAAGAGAAGACCACATTTGTGATAGATATTGGGGATGCTCCAAAATTCTCTACTTCCAAACCCATCAGAACTTGGGCTCAACTTTCTGAAGCTTTGAGAAACCGCTTCTAACCATTCGGGTATGTTCAATCCTTGTGGATCAAATGGAACCAACTCTGAAAACTCCCTTCAAAAGGAGTGCAAAGCTACATCTAGACTTATTCTGTAATATGCACCTCTTACTTCATATTCCAGATACGGAAGAGGTACTCAAATTAAAGTTTGTTGTTGGTTTATTAATTTAGTTCCGTCGAGAAGTAGAGTTGTTTGAAAATCCAATTTAGACAAAACATTTCAGAGATCTTTGGCTATGGAAAGGAAAGTCGCTCCTAGAGGCCATACTCCTCAGTCCCGCCCCTACACCGACCCCTCTCCCTCTCAACCATCCAGCTCCAATCCTTTAGCGCTCTTTCCACCTCCTCGGGCTCAAAATCCCACACCTAATACAAATACAAGGACACCCTGGTGCTCATTCCACAATACTACTTCACACAATTCATCAGATTGTCGAATCCTCCATAATATAAATACCAAAAAAACACTACTGACTGAGATCATTGTGCCCTCCCAAGTGGAAGATACCAAAGAAATTCCTCTGGACAATCCCACATATGTGGATCCCTCACTGATTCTCATGACCCATGAATATTTGAAATCATCCACCCAACCCAACTCCTCTTCACTCATAATTGCCAAATTAAAAACTCCTTGGATTTACTGATCATGGACAATGGAAGCCAAAAGAATTTGGTGTCTCAATACCTTGTCAACAACCTTAATCTGGTTACTACTCCACATCAACAACCCTATCAACTCAGATGCATCTAGAAGGATGGACCTAGCCTCTTAGCTTCTAAGTGTTGTCTGGTCACTTTTGTCATAAGCCAATTCAAATATACCATCCTCTGTGATGTATCCCCCTTGGATTGTTCAGATTTGCTACTAGGTATCACATACCAAACCCAAATAAATGTGATCTATATGGCCAAATCCCTCCCATACAAAATTACCAAAGAAGGCCACACTTATATCTTAACTACAACAACACCCAAACCCCCTACTAGAAAAGAACAAATCCCGCATGTACATTTAAACCAATGTGTCTCTCTCTATTCTGTGCGCCCAATAACACCAAACAATACCACTCACCCTGTTCCTAAAACAATGAATCCCCTCCTCCAAGAGTTTGCATAGTTATTTCAACCTTCGGAGGGAATACCCCCCTCCCGACACATTGACCATTCCATTCATCTCATCCCCAGATATGCTTTACCTAACACCCCCACTTACCGGTTGGCCCCAAAAGAAACAGAGGAAATGGAAAGACAATTGACCAACCTCATCAACTCTGGCCACATCCAACCATCATCTTCTCCATGTGCTTCTGCCACATTTGTCATCCCCAAAAGAGATACTTCATAAATGCGCCTTGTCACTGATTACCGAGCCTTGAACAAAGGCACAATAAAGAACCGTTACCCTCTGCCCCGGATTAAGAAGCTACTTGAAACCCTCCAAGGAGCTAAGTGGTTTACTAAATTGGATTTGACATCCGGCTACCATCAGGTACGAATGAACCCAGGTGATGTTTGAAAAACAACATTCAAGACCAAATTTGGTCTTTTTGAGTGTAAAGTGATGCCTTTCGGCCTCAACAATGCCCAAGCCACTTTCATGAGGCTCATCAATGACATATTCAAGGCACATTTGGGTCAATTTGTGTTCATCTACTTAGATGACATTCTCATCTTTAGACAGACATGGGACACTCACATGCAACATGTTCGACAAGTTCTCCAAATTCTCCAAGAACACAAGTTACAAGTCAAAGAAAAGAAATCATATTTTGGTCAGACTTCAGTTCCCTATCTCGGCTTTATGGTCAACCCATAGGGTATTCAACCAGATCCTGCCCGCATCCAAGAATTGAAGCAATGGACCCTACCTTATTCAATTAAGGAGCTCAAAATATTTCTATGTGGCATCAATTTCTATCGTAAGTTCATTCCCTCTTTTTCACATCTTGCTCGTCCTTTGCATCAGCTCTCAAATACTTCTTCTACATTCATCTAGACTAAAGAATAAACTAGTCACTTTGCTAGGCTCAATGACGCCCTCTACTCATCCCTTGTATTACACTTGTTGGACCTCTCCCAACCCTTTGAGATTGAGTCTGACACCTCACAATATGCTATTGGTGTCGTACCTAATTAGGGAGGACACCCCATTGATTACCACTCTGAAACCTTGTCTGAGGAAAAAAAAAGTATAGCACCTATGACAAGGAATATTATAGCTTGGTTCAAGCGCTCAAGTAATGGATGCATTATTTGTTGGGTAAAGAAACAATTTTTCATACAGACCACCACCCTTTGATTTTCATCATCTCTCAATCAAAGATTCAGGAACAAAATCACCTTAAATGGGCCTCTTATATTCAACAATTTCACTTAGTCATCAGATATATGAAAGGCATTTCTAATAACATGGTCGATTTGCTAAGCCGTCCTCCCACTCTAGTTATTTCATTTCTAGAAGTGCGTTGTGCTACCTATGACTCATGGAAATATCAATATGCTATTGACCTTGACTTTAGAGAGATTTGGGGGGCCTTGCAAAGTCCCACAGTGATCAATCAAAACTCCTTTCTAGACTACACTATTCAGGATGGGTGGCTCTATAAGTTGAATTTTTTATGCATTCCACACTCAGAAGACCACCTCTTTCTCAGTAGGGAGGTGCATGATTCAACCTATGGGCGTCACTTCGGTACCACAAAGACCATCCAACATCTGCATTGTCATTTCCATTAGCCTTCCATGCAGCCTCAAGTTGAAAAATTTATCAGCGCCCGTGCATTATGCTCACAATCCAAGCCCTCCAACCGGAAGCATGGGTTATATCCACCACTACCTCTTCCTTCTCAACCTTGGGAGTCAATCTCAATGGAATTCCTCAATGGACTTCCAAAAAACCAAAAGAAACATGATGCAATCTGGGTAGTGGTATGCCGCTTCAATAAAATGACACTTTTTATCCCATGCACAAAGACTACTACAACAACGGAAACAATAGAACTCTACTTCTGACATGTTTGGCCCCATTTTTGCCTCCCAAGCACTATCATCTTAGACAGAGATTCTCGCTTCCTCAACACATTTTGGAAGACAATATGGGAGCCATTAGGGTGCCACCTCAATTTTTCTACTGCATTCCATCCTCAAACGGATGGCCAAATAGAGGTTGTCAACAGAGTCTTGGTTCATGCTCTCCAAACTCACTTTGGGCACAGGAAACAATGGGACAATTACTTGCACATTCTACAACATAGCTACAACAAGGCAACACATTCTTCTACAGGATTTTCACCTTTTGAAGTCTTCTTGGGCTTCCAACCAGCATCTCCAACCAAGCTCCCACTCACTTGGGCTCCTCAAGGTACCTTCCATCATCAACAGGAACAAATATAGGCACAACTATTTCTCCAACAAATTGCACAACCCCACACTACAGTAACAAAAGCACTTAAAGAAGCTCAAGAGCATGCCAAGCAGTGCCACGACAAACAAAGGACCTTCATGTCCTTTCAACTGGGGGATCAATTCTGGTTACACTTGGATAAGACACACTTCAAAGGCCACCATCACAAGCTTCTGCCAATAAGATATGGTCCATATACCATCCCCGACAAGATTGGAGAAAATGCTTATAGGTTGGATATGCCACCACAACTGGGAATTCACAATGTCATTAATGTAAATCACTTAAAGTTGTTTGAGCCTTCTCTCTTTCAAGAACCATTCACCATCACTCATCCAGTGGACAACATTCTATATTTCCAACTCCAATTGGCCATAGACACTCTACTGGACACCCAGACTCGCTCTACAAGGCACCAGACATACACTTCATATATGGTAGCCCACCAAGGCCAAACTCCAGCTCAGGAAAAATGGATCACAACTGAAGTATTGCACAACAAGTTTCCTCACCTTCTCATGGAAGCTGGGACACTTCCAGATCTAAACAGGGAGGAATTGGGCCAAGGATGCCAACTAGGGGAACATCCACCGGGGCACACAAGTCAATCACCTAGGCACAACCCATTTTCACCTTTTGATGTTATTTAATTAAGAATATGTAAATAAATGGTTCCCTCAATATATAAGGTGAACCAGGACTCAAATAAAGCATTCTCATATTTTTCCTGAAGCTATGTGTCTCATTTGATTTTATTTTTGAGTTTACATTTTACGTTTACTCCAATTTCATTTTTCGGGTTTCTTAGGGTTAACTAGTATGCCTTCCTTCATGGATGAATCCTGGTGACTCTATTTTCCATGCTTCCACCTCTGAGAGAAATCTTACTCTGTTAGCTAGCAAATATCTTAGGGAGAAAATTGTTTTCCTGCAAGTTTCTAAGGCAGAAAGGAGGGCACACCAACCTGGGGTTTTGCGCCCTTGCTGGTTTTTCCTTTGTCGGGATGAAGTGAGTGCACCATCTTCTATGGCTTCAATGAGATTCTCCCGTTGATCCTCGGGGTTCACACTGAGATAACCACATCCCCTTGGACACTCTTAGATCATCCCAGCTTTGGATCTCCATTTCTTGGTCACCCAAACCAATGGTGTGCCTTTGTTTCAATTTGCGCCCTTGAGGAGTTTTTGGTTAGAAGCCAGACTATGGCTTGTATGCTCACCTTCTCCTATCGATCACCTTCTTGGGTAGATCAAAGAACATCATTTGTGTGAGAAATCATTGTAATATATTTGAATCAAACACAAGCATTAAATAAAGTTATAATAAAACTGAAAACTTTAGGTTATATATTTTAAGAATGAAAATATTACATTCTTTGGCAATAAGACTCATGAATTGATTGCATGAGTCATGGACTTTGACAGAGACTAATAAAATGGTCAGTTGACTCTAGCGATCATGGAATAATAATTAAAGTATTGTAAATATTCACAATTTTAGGACACAGTAACAACAAATGATCTCTGTTAGCAATGGGTGAAATAATGAATATGGGTTACACTTTTGCTTGTTTTATGAGAAAAAAAATTGTGTTTTCACAAGTTCTTCAACTTCCAGCATACAAAAGTATTTTTTTTATTTAGAATTTCACTTTATAGTAAAAACAAAACTTGTGAATAATTGTGTTATCTTTCCAATGACTATTTTTCAATTTTGTTTTATCACGATTTGATATGTCAATATGACAATTGTTTAACAGTATGTTCCTTAAACATGAAAGGAATGATAATGACTTACTTATTTATAAAACAATGTATCTATTATTAAACTTATGTTTTTAAGAAACAAAATATACTGCAACAATATATAGAGACTCTATTTTATTATGACTATAATTTTGAATCTAAAGGATGAATATTATAATTTCTAGAATTTTTTGAAGTTGACCAAGCTCAAAACTTTGCAGATTTTAAGCACATGTTTTTCTACACGTTGTATCTATCTTAATTTTTACTTAAAACTAAAATCTAAATATACCCTTTTGAAAAGAAGAGTTTAAGGATTATGAATATATTTTTTTCTAAATTTTTCACTGTATATTTTTAGAGATACCAATATTTCATTTCATCGAATCATAATGTCTGCTGAAAATATTATGTAGTGATTTTTTTTAAAAATTAAATAAAATTAGATAAAAATAAATTAAATGAAAACAAATTATAGGAATTGATAGTAGATTCAATTTTGGAAATGTTGGTGTCATTTTTGAAACCAACTTCTCAATATTTGCAGGAGTCCGCAACCTCTGAAGTTCATGTAAGCTTGGGGCAATTCTCTGGTTTTTGTTTTCAGTCTGAATTTCATGTTTTCGACCGAAATAATCTTTCGGCCGAAAAACTAGTAGTTCGTCCGAAAGACTAAAATCTAACGGAAACCGTCAAAATTGAATGGTTTCTAAGGTTTTCGGCTGAAAAAACCTTCTTTCAGTCGAAAGGCTGTTGACCGAATTTTGTCGGTCGGAAAAAATGAAAAGACACATCGTATCGTTTCATTTCACGCCAAATTGTATAAATAGGATTTCGGCGAAAAAAATTTAACACAATTCATCGGATGGACAGACAGATATAAGCTTGGGGATAGGGATTTCAAATCATTTCTATTACTGATTGCAGCTGTATTCTTTTCTTTCTTTATTTCTTCCCTCTGTTCCATAGGCTTAATCGGAGGATCGATATCGATACACGGTGGTTTTCTAGAGCACTTAAACAAAGTTTTGAATCATCTTTTTGGTTTTTGTTGAATAAGGTAATTGATGTTTGTTCAAGTTTTTATTGGAATAACAATTTATATGTTGAAAGATAAATGTTGAGCATTTTTTCAAGGTGAAGTCTTTGTTGAATGTATCTTTTATAGATAACTATAAATGTCATGGGACACAAAAGTTTGTGCAAGAGAAAATATGATCGCACTCGAGATGATACTCGCCAAATCGAACAAAGAAAAGAGATTTATCGAAGAAATAAATAAGAACGTGCAAATATTGAAGAAAGAAACAATGATATGCCAATAGAGATTTTCGACAAGAAGAAGTTCAATTAGGTATGCATGCACATATGATGATCGAGCACATGACACACATTGGGACTATATTCATAAAGTACATAATTCAAAGTATAGAATTCAAATTTAAAATATTGTAGATTTAATATAATTGAT
Organism: Picea mariana; assembly: GCA_032191745.1. Classification (NCBI taxonomy): domain Eukaryota; kingdom Viridiplantae; phylum Streptophyta; class Pinopsida; order Pinales; family Pinaceae; genus Picea; species Picea mariana. The sequence goes on from JASDQU010370901.1 coordinate 15,181, forward strand.
TGTAATTATAATTTGACGTTTTTCAAAAAACATAAATAGATTTGTCTCATAATGTCGAAGAAGACGTTGAAACCGAAATTGAAGTAGAATACGTTGAAACTGAAATTGAAGCAGAAGATGAATCACCTATAGGTATGTACATAAATTTAGATAATAGAAGATGAGCACTCAAGTATATATACTTTAGTGAATTTATGTTCGGGTTATGTTTTTTAATGTAAAATTTAAATTGAAATATGTAGGAGAATCTATCAACATTGATGATGAAATATTAGAAAATGTTGATACTGACAAATTTGGGAAGAAAAACACTAAGCATTATATAAGATATCGAACTAATAATATTTATAATAATCTTTTCAAATATGAATCAGTAACAGTACAAGCTCAAATTTTACTTTGTATAATGAAGTCAAGAAAGTTAAAAGAAGCTACATCATTATTGGGTATTCAAAATTCGACAAAGGATACAAAGGTGACACAGAATGTCTTTAACAATATAACTAGTGTATTAAAAGTTTTTGGAAAATCTCGAAAATAAGATGTCTGTGTTGCACGTAGAGCGATACAAACAACAATTGTTTCACCTAGCAATATAAAAGATCATTTGACACTAAACATGGAAAAAACGATGGGAACATCAAGAAAAATGTTGCAAAAACATAGAAAAGTTCGTTTCCAAATAGATGTAAATGATGAATTGGATTGTTGGACAGTGATTTCTAGACAACCCTATAAAGATAGACTTGCAGAAAATGTTAAAGAATTGGTTCGTAATTGTTGGTTGGAAGAATCTTGTGTTTCACCACATACAAGGGATGTGTTGCGACGAATAATATCACGAAATCAATATGAAGAACATCCAAAACATATATTTCCAATGACACAAATAGAGTTGTTTCATAAGTTCAAAGAAGAGCACAAAGAAGTTAAAATTTCCATCAATACATTTGTGCAACAAAAACCATGGTTTGTTAGACCCATCACTGTCCCTGACATGTGTTGTTGTCGTTATCATGTGGAGTTTGAGTTGTATTACGGCATTTTTTTGGATTTTGGTAAAAATTTATGGCCAGGTTCACCTCCTCCTTCCACATTCTGTGTTTTTATATCTGAAATTATGTGTGAAAGAGAAGATGATGATTTATTTTACAAAAAAAATGTGTTAGTGGAAAGAAATGTGATCGTTTTGGAAATCTAAGTTTGTTTCATTCAAAGTATCATATTGATATGAATGATCAATCATTTTCTAATATAAGAGTCAATTGGAAGAGATATGAATATATGAGCAACACGGCTCCACATTCTTCAAATGTTATTTCCAAAAGGATTGATTTGAAGGTAGATAAAATCAACGTGATAGAATTTTTGAAGAAGTTTGAGGAAGAAATCTATAAATACACCAAGCATTCACATAGAACTCAATGGAAAGATCTACAATTCAAACAATCCCCTGAAGTGTTTCCACCAGGGGCAATTTTGTCTGTAGTTGATTTTGCAGAGAATTACACATTCACTGCACAAAAAGAAATACAGAGTGAATATTATCATTATGATCAAGTCACGATATTTGTCCATGTTCTATATAGACATGCTCAATGGAGTCTTCCAAACATAGAAAGCACCAACACCAATCGACACGTTATTAAATAACATCACTTTTATATAAGTGATGATCGAGCACACGACACAAATTATGTACAACATTGTTTTGATAAATTTTATGATTCATTGAAAGAACGCGAAATCAGATTCGATCGACATTGGATATGGTATGATGGGTGTGTGGGTCAGTTCAAATCTGCACGGTCATTCTATTGGTTATGTCGTCTTCATAAAAAATTAAACATTACACATTGTTGGAATTTTTTTGAGACTGGTCATGAAAATGAGAGCACGCCAGTGCAGGGGCATATATAACATGAGCACTTTGAAGGTATCATATGAAACCTCATGTCGATCGATTTGAATCCGCTGAACAAGTTGTTGAATGGTGCAACATGGTGCTAAGCCATGAATATAATCTGTCAAGGGATGTGCACAGGTGTGTCTACATATAAATGTTACATCTATGTACACAGGACATATAAATTTGAACGTGTTCAAATTTATATTCAATCTTCAATCATTTTCTTGAAAGATTTCAAGTTAACAAGTTCTTGTCTTGTGCATGTTTTTTTGGTATTTTGGAATCGAAGATGTAAATATATCAATCCCATATGACACCATCACAATACCTAGGACAAGAAAAATACATTCACTTAAAACAAAACATTTTCAAATTGGGTTTGCATTTGATAGAAGAAATGACTCTTGTTTTTGTTCAGTTTGCATAGAGGACACAGAATCCATAGATATTTGCGAGAACGAAAATGTAGAATATGTTAAATCTTGGAGACATACTGAACTTAATGTAAAAGGGAAAATGCCACTTGCAAGCTCAGAAGATATGGAATCAAATGAAACTATAGTGTCAGTTGATGGCGATAGATTTTCTGATCTTGTTAGAGAAGGTAAAATTTTTCAAGTAACTTGTAGATGTACTTGTGTGATAATCTAACATGAATTATTTGTTGTCCAATATATCCAATTTTTGCAGGATATGCTTTTTCCATGGTTGCACCTGTAGACAACACTAAAAATATGAAATATTATTTGATGCGATGCACGGAACAAAAGATGAGGCTATTAGAAGATTTTGATGATAATGGTTTTATATATGAAAGAGGATCCATTGTATTGAAAGGATATTTTTTTAAAGAAACCCATCAAATCGATACTCATGTTCACTTTCAAGACTACTAGTCAGATGTCACAAGTTGTCAATATAGTCATTTGGTATGTGCAGCGTGCATAAAGTTAATAGAAGTTCAATGAAAAAAAAAAATTAGAAAATGAAAAATGTCTAAAGTCGATCATGAACGAATAATTGAAGATGGAATACCATTACTATGTTTTTAAACAAACTTGTCACATGTGTACATTCCATAATTTTTAATTTTTCATTGAAAGTACATTCCAGATTTTGATGACTTGTTTTGACTCTCTTCAAACACATTTCCAATTATGATATTTATAAAAAGGGTACTATGTATAAAAAACTCACTTGGGAACTGCACCCCAATTAGTACCTAAAAGTATATTTTTAATACTTACAACATAATTAGTATATGATTTAGGGAACTACTAATTTGTATGGAAGTGAAAGAACCATTTGGTAACTTATACCCCTATCGATACCCAAAAGTATGTCATTGGGGAATTTCACCCTAATTAGTATAGAAGTAAGGGACACACTTGGGGCACACCTTAATTTACATATATAGGAGTGAGACAACAACTTAATGAATTTGCATCTTAGTTAGTGCCAAAATTATGTTCTTGGGATTTAAACAGTAATTAATATAATAATAAGGGAACCACTTGTGGTGCACCCTATTTGAATAAGAGTAAGAGAAGTAATTACAAATTATGATAGCCCCATTAATACCCAAAAGTATGTTCTTGGGGAATTCTACTCTAATTAGGATATGAATGAGGGATTCACTTGGAAATTTATGCAAAATTATGTTATAACCTAAATTTGTATAAGAGTGAAAGAACCAAGAACCGCTTCGGGTGCACCCTAACTTTAATATAGGATACATGAGAACTTAATCTTTTAGGGACATGCATTTTATATAATACAAGTTCTTTTTTCAAGTCAAGAAGTGAGGTATCCTTAAGCACAAGGGATGAAACTAGTCCTAACTTAGTCATGCTAACTACTAGGTATATTTACGAGACATCTTTAAGTACCTGATCTGACTAATAGACCCATCATAATATATCCTTCTAAGCATGCCCCCTTCTAATATTTGGATGAGACTAATCTTTTTTAAAGAAAGCATAGTATTAGGGCACCTTTATGATATCAAATTCTCATTCCATCTTGTGATTGGAAATGGCTCACATGTTAAGACAAGTAAAATATATTTTAATAAAGTTCATTTGATGGGGTTTACTTGCTTTAGAATGTTTGAACCCATTCCCATATATGTATTATGGAGCCATCCCCTTCAAATCCATAATTTCCAACCATACTCTTTGATTTTCCAACCATATACGAAGCATTCAATATCAAATTTAACCTCTACATCTAATTAAAAACAATTAATTTAAAGTAATTTTTTTTATTGAATTGTTTTTCGATATAAACATTTTATGTTTCACAATTATTATGTATAATTATTCACAATGTTAATTTATATTTAATTTAACAAAAAATTTAAGATAGATGTAATGCTTTATAAATATTTTAAGTGTCACAATTATTTTATATGATAATAATTTTTTTTAAGGTCATGATATTTGTGTAGGAGATTTTGTTGTTTATAGGATAAGAGATTCTCCCTTAACCATTTGATTGTTATTATTTTATATGATAATAATTTATTTTTAAGTTCATGATATTTGTGTACCTCAGATTCTGTTGTTTATAGGATAAGAGATTCTCCCTTAACCATTTGATTGTTAAGGTGTATGGAGATATATAACCTTCTTCTTTAGTTTTCACCATGACTTCCAAAGAGAAAATACGAATTTTATATTTACAATATTACTTTATAAAAAAAACATGAATTTTATATTTACCATATTAATTTATACAAAAATTTAATTTCATGTTGAGTAAAATAAAAGTTTATACACAATTTTTTTTTTTTTTGTAAATAAAAGTATTACTGTATTAGAAGCTTCCAAAAAAACCAGTTTAACATTGCCAAGTCATACAGGCCGCAGTTACTGGACTGCCCCATCACGGAGGAAACCAGTCCAGTCGGCCCGTTATAGTTGGGCTATTAAGCATAAGAAAAATAAAGAGAACATAACTTGTCTGTTGCATTCCTATTGGACCTAGACATTTAGACACCTGGAAACTAAGCAGAGTAAGCCTAGACACCTGGCTGGTAGGTTAGCCAAGTGGCTGGAGGATCCACAGGTTCATGCTCATAGTACCCAGGCTCGTCGTGCTCCTGAGTGCGCACAGCTGCAGTGGCACTGTCCTCCTGCATCGCCTTCTCCTTGCGCTTTCCTGGTTTGCTTGTCTCAGGATGCAGGACTCCATCGCCCTCGACTCCGGGGTCTTCGTCTTCGGCCTCTGCGTCGGAATTTGGGAACAATGCATCGCGCAAGGATGCCATAATTTTGAGGTAGTCGACCACCTTAATCTCCGTGACCTCCACACGAAAGTGCAAGTCTGCAACCTCCTGCCTCAGCTCAAATACCAGGGTGTACAGAGTGGCTAAGTTGTCCCGTAGTTGGGCTTTGTCAAAGGGAGCCGGGCTACTTGTCGCTGGAGGACTGGATTGACTCTGAGAGGTTTGGCCTTGGCCCAAGTTGCTGGCGGGAGGTTGGGATGGTCCGGGGTCAGGGAGAAGCCGATGCAGAGTAATTGAGGAATTTGGGATAATGGCCATGGAGCCCAAATGCAGAGGCTACAGATTTACAGGGGATGAAACTGTTTGAAGGCTGGGCTGAGAATAGTCGGATGAAGTGTCTGGTGGAGAGAGCGAAGGTCGTCGCGGCCTCCACGGCACTCCTCGTCGTGGTTTTCCTCGTGGCCTCGGCATGGAGCAGTCAATAGGAAGTGCAAAGGGAGCGATGGTCAAAGAGTTACAGAGGGGGAGGGGCTCTTGCTCGCACCAGAGGAAACAAACAGGGTGACTGCCAAGCTTCGGCAGAATGAGACCGAATAACATTATCGTCGCCATTATAGCCCAACGCATTTGAATGCATAGCGAAAGGACTCCTGCGTAAATGCCCTTCATATCAGAATTGATGCGATTAAATACCTGGTGGGGTGACGGGCCTTTGCACATGCCTGGCATGCGTGTCCATACCACGGCGCCCAGTCCTGTCAACCTCCACTTGCCACGATACACCTTGTGACACCCCATCCGGGGAGGAATCTACCATTCCAGCTTTGCGAATACACTGCTGTAGAATGGGGTGATCCCGATCCTGGGTTGCATTGCATTAAAGGTCTGGGCCTCTCCAGTTGACCCCCAAGTTGGCGAGATCATCAGCCACTTGATTTGCTTTCCTGCGAACATGAGTAGGGACGATGACCAAATTTGGGTTGATTAAGCTGGCGATGATTTGTAGGCCGTGTGAAAGTTTCTAGCTAGGTGAGATGCTGTCTGGTTTTGCACCACTCAAAATGCGTTGCAGCAGATTGACGATAACTTGGGAGTCGCCCTCAGCAATTATCTTGGTGTAATTACGTTTAATGTCTTGTTGCAGTCCCTGGACGAGTCCCCACAGCTCCACGGCATTATTTGTGGTGTGCCCCAGGGATCCCGCCATTAAGTCGAGGATGTGGCCGTGGTGATTACAAAAGACCAGCCCATACCCTGCAGCGCCTGGATTGCCTTTGGAGGCACCGTCAAAATTAAGTTTTACAAAGTCTTGGGGGGGTGGAGACCAGAAGGAGGGGCTTCGAGTGAAATTGACAGGAGCAGGGGGGGTGGACCGGCTTGGGGAGCTGGAAGGGGGGACCACTGACGGAGTATGGTGAGCTCTGAAGGCGAGCAAGCAGAGTCTGCTGCCGACCAATTCTTAAGGTGGATAGTTTCAATGAGGTTGTGAGAACAGAAGCTCCAGCACTGTTTCCAGGTGAGTGATGAGTTTATGAAAATTCTTTGGTTACGTTCTTTCCACGTTTGCCAAAGGATGAAGCCAGGTAGGAGATGCCAGATTCGATTAAGGATGGGGGTATGGAATGCCTAATCTCGCCAATTTGTGATGGTCGCCCGAATGCAGTCCCTATTCCGATCTGAAGTGCGCATAGTGACTGCTACCTGATCCCAGAGCTGGGAGGTAAAGGGGCAAGTGTTGAGGAGGTGGTTCATGGTCTCCTCTGCCTCTCCACAAAGAATACACAAGGACGGTCCCACAAAGCCTCTTTTCAGGAGATTGTCCCAAGTCAGGATGCTTGAGTGGGAGACCAGCCAGAGGAAGAGCGTAATTTTCGGCCAGTGCCTCAAATTCCAAATTTTTCCCCAGATTTCCAGGTCAGGGGTGGGGTTGGACCGAGTTTTTAGGCGATAGGCTTCCTTAGTGCTAAAGGAACCTTGTGGTTGGTATCCCCATCGAAGCGAATCTTCCCCACCGTGAATAGATTTTTTCCTTTTATTTAATTCCTCGTAGAGGTGGGAGCTGTCATACTGCTCTCCGAGAATGGTTCTTATTCTGTCCCTATGCCAGCATCGCCAAGTGTGCTCAGAGGGGCTGTCTTGCCAGTTGTCCGCGACTCGGGTCAGGTCCATCCTTGCTGTTTGAGTGCTTATTTCACGGGCCCATTCCTCGGAACTCAGGACAGGCCATTGCTGCCAGGGATCCTGCCAGAACATAGCCGTTTTCCCATCTCCTATTTCCCAGAAAGCGTGCTGAGTGACCAAATGTCTGTTTTGCTTGGCTGCTATCCAGATTAGAGAACCTACGTTGTCTCCATTCCATCTGATGAGGTTTTTTTCCGCAGTAGTGGGGGTGTATTTCTTCCTCCACAGTCTGGCCCAAAGATCTCCTGGATATTTCAGCCAGCGCCACCAAATTTTGGCACTGAGGACTTTTTTCATAATGGAAGGATCCCTTACCCCCAATCCTCCTTGAAGTTTAGGAAGGAAAAGTTTTTCCCAGCTGACTAAAGCGATTTTCTTCTCCTTATTAAGGCCTTGACAAATGAAATTTCTTTGGAGATTTTTGAGGTGGGTGAGAACAAACTTGGGGGCCGCCAGTGCTGAGAAAGCATAAATCGGGAGAGCTTGAAGGACAGATTTGAGCAGAATTACACGACTGGGAAAGTTCAAAGCTCTAAAGGTCCAAGAGGATAATTTTTTGGAAAACGAGTTAAGGAGGTGCTCCCAAGAGGAATTCCTGAGGGCTTTGTCGATTAAAGGTAAGCCAAGGTATTTGGATGGAAGGGAGCTTCTTGTGAAACCGAGAAGCGCAGAGATATGTCTTTGGACTGGAGGAGGCGTATTAAAGAAGAAGATTTGGGATTTGTCCTTGTTGCAGTCCAGTCCAGAGGCCTCTGAGAAGGTTTGGAAAATCTCCTGGATGGAGCTTGCTTCTCGGACAGTGGGGCAGCCCATTAAAAGTGTGTCATCCACAAACTGACTATGCGAGAGAGGAGGGGAGATTCCATGCAGGGGTAAGCCAGTCAAAAGGTTCTGTTCTATAGCCGCATGAATGGAACGACTGAGCCCTTCGGCCATGATGATGAAGAGAAAGGGGGAAAGGGGATCGCCCTGTCTGATTCCTCTCGAGGGGGAGAAAGGTCTGGAGGGAACACCATTGATAAGCAAGGAGAAGAAAGATGAGGAGGTTAGATTTAGAATCCAGGTTACCCAGGTCTGGTGGAAACCAAACGCTAGTAACATTGCCCGCTTATAGTCCCAGCTTATTTTGTCAAAAGCTTTAGAGAGATCCAGCTTGAGAAGCATACCTAGGGTTTTGGTTTTCTGCAGTGAATGAATGACTTCGTGAGCTAAGATGATGCTATCCAGGATCTGCCTGCCCTCCACATATCCAGATTGTTCTGAGGAGATTATAGTTGGCAGAATTAGCTTGAG
>JASDQU010370901.1:36118-62503 GCA_032191745.1 Picea mariana
TATATATATATATATATATATATATATATATATATATATATATATATATATATATATATATATATATATATATATATATATATATATATATATATATAATCAAAGTCTAAATAGTAACACTGTAAAATACATAAGGTCCACATCCATTTTAGGATTATAACAAAAAATTAAGACATTTAACTTTAAAATTCTTAAGTGTCATACCAAAAGAGTTAAGTGTCATCCTGCAACATACTATTTCCCACAAAATATATTGTAAGCATATTTTCCACCAAATATAATTTAGACATCTGTAAAAATAAAAAACATAATAAAAAAACAAATAACACATATTAGCATATATACTGTAACTAAATATTAAATAAACAATAAGTAATAATAACATAACCATTGACAACTAAATAGATTTAAAATCTAATTACTCTCCAATTGAGAGTACATGATTTAAAAAATTTGTAAATCTTATGTAAAATCTGAAAAAAATTTAAAAAGAAAAATTATGTTCTTGATAAAAAAAACTTGAATTAGAGTTATATAATAATCTGAAAATAAATATAGAAATGTGTATAAAGAAAATTCACAAATCTTCATATTAAGTCATTCTTCCAATGAAATACTTATCTCCTTGTGGATAAGGTCTCAAATCCTTCAAGTGAAATTCTCCTTGTGGATAAGGTCCCAAATCTTTCAGGTGAAATTCTCAACCCAAGTGATGTTATTGTGTTTTTGGTAAAAAAAATTGTGAGTTAGAGTTAGATAATAATCTGAAAATAAATATAGAACTGTGTATGAAGAAAATTCACAAATCTCCATATTAAGTCATTCTTCCAAAGAAATAATTATCTCCTTGTGGATAAAGTCCAAAATCCTTCAGGAAATTCTCCTTGTGGATAAAGTCCCAAATTTTTCTGTAATTCTCATCCCAGTTGTTGTTATTTGATCATATTTACACAACAATAAAATATCAATTCCTTATTAGTTAAATACTTCTCTTCTTCTTCTACAGTGGTCATATAGTCAAATTCTACGACGCCCTTTCAAACTAAAGGACTCATAAATCTCCATGTTAAGTAATTTTTCCAAAAAACTACTTATTATCTAAAACAGTTCACAAATCTCCATTTTAAAAACCATTCTTCCGAAAAATACTTATCTTCTCTTTCTTTGGTGGAATAGATGTTCTCATATAATCTTGCATGTACATGAAGAAAACACAAATCTGCACATATATATTAAGTTATTTTTCAAAAACCATTTAAATGGGATGTATTCATATTAAATATAATGAAATGCTCTTTGAAATTATGTGAGCTAGCTCAGATATACAATATGTGTGAGTTTATTTGTAAATCGAATTCAATGTTAGTTTTTGTGATTAATTACCAATTTTGTTAAGATTTGACAATACCCTGGCAAGAAGGAATTCACTTCTTTGTATGTAGAAAACACAAATTTGTCCATACTACGCCATTCTTGGACAAGAAAGCAAGGAATGCAATCGAGGAAAATTTATAAACTTTCTCTTTTCTGATGTGGGATAGAATTTGTTCTCAAATATTCAAACATATTCAAGTTCAAAATTAGGTCTTCATCATGATCTAACCTTAAATAAGTTTGAATTTACATCATTTAAGACAATGACAAACTTATCTAGGGGTTCTATATATTTCAAAATAATTGATCAAAGTGTTCAATAGGAAAGGCTACACTAAAAATTTGAGAATTTTTTTTTTTTGATAAAAGTCAAGAACATACATTTATGAATCATCCTGAATGGACACATGCTTCCCTAATTTGGGTGTTTCCTCAATCCCAATCTTGCTTTTGAGTACACTCTCAGGTACTCTCTTATCCACATTATCCTATATAACACATTTCAAATTTGAAAATTTAATTTTTTTTATTTAAGTGATTATAACACATTAAATTTAAATGATTTTAAGACATTAAATGATACCTGTGAACTCCCACCCTCTTCAAACTCTCCCAATGAGAATTGAGACAAGCCAATCCAAGTAGTAGGAGATGGAATAGAGAGCTGTGAACAACACAACTAAGAACTAAATATAGGATTCAATGTGTTCACAATTATACAAAATTATAAATTTTGTTGATCTCTTATTCAAAAGAGTGGAGATTGAACAACTATTAGAAAAAACATACACGATTCAATCCATCCAAATTCAAACTGATCGAATCAAGTCCCCTACCGACTGGAGATTCGTTTAACATATCTCCAAATTGCAATTAATGAAAAGAAGAAATTGATTATTTCTATAGAGACAAGGATATCTAAATCTAAAACAAGAAGTAAACTATCATAAAATGCGTCAAAAGTTTCCTAAATAGAACACATACCAATCCGCAGTTCGGGTCATCATTTTGAATGACCTTCTTCCAATCATCCCGACAAATTTTTTTATACTCCAAAACTTCTTCTGCTGACATTTCATCTAAGTCTGCATCTGTTTTATCAACAAATGTGGCCCGAGAATTGGCTTCCGCTTGCTGACACTTCATGCCAACATCAACACCATAAAAAATAGCTTTCATATTTTCCCCGATTGCAGTCCTAGCCTCTTTGCCAACTTCTGATGTAGCCTGAAACTTTGTAGGTGATGCAAATGCCCCTGTTGGGTGAGGTACTAAAGGTTGTGGAGGCCTCGAGAATGCCGCACTTCGATATGTCCCTTTGTGATCATATGTACGTCCTTTACCAGTCCCATAATATTTGGATGGTAGACTAGTATAATTAGGATGCATGTGTAAGAAAAACTTTTCAAAAGAATGTCTTGCAAAATAGTGTGGAATCTCATCGTTCCATGACAATTTCCCATATGCCGCCAAAAATTTGTTATACAGATGTCCGACAAAGTCAGGGTGCTTAAAATATTGCACCTTCAACATATTTCGCTTTGGGCCCTATTTAAAATTGAACATGGAAATGGTGTCTTCTTTTGAAACTCTATTTTTTACTGTCTACCATTTATTAGGACCCATCACCTCTGACTTTCACTGCCTCATTAGATCGAAAAAACTGTCTGTGGCTGGCCCCATCTTCTGATATGCATCCATAAAGTTTTCCAGTGAATGGAAAACAATTTGCAAACTTTGTTTGCTCTCTTAAGGGAGTTCCAAGACCACCAAATCATTTTCCAACCTCTTTTTAACACCTGAGCATCACTCAAGTGTCATTGCTTCAGTATTCCCTTCCCAGGGAAGTTCATCGCCAACATCTAAAGGATAGGTGGGCGTTGGCATGAAATCTTTTGTTTCTTCATAATGCGACCTCCTATATCCACCTTCACCCTCTGCACCAACATTTCAATCTGCATGACAGCCACTCTCATTGTCGATCCTTGCTCTAAATTGATTTCCTACACACACATTTGAAAGTAACTTCAATATTTAACCTCAAATAAATTTAAATACAAAAAAATTCAAAAAAAATAAACAAAATTTAAGAAACTTACCAGAAATATTCTCTTGTCCAAAGCTATTCCCTACATTCTCAGGTGTAGGAGTGTTGATGTGCAACCTGTCTAAGAAGGTTTCATCCATAACACTGATTTGATCAAGTTCTATAGTTGATCTATTTATTGACTCGTTTGAAAATCTCCTCTGACGAGATTGTTGTTTCTCACTCGGAGTCTCAGTCGAAGAGGGAGTTCTTATTATTCCTTCTTGAGAATTCCTAGAGTGTTTGCGAGGAATTTTTATATAATTTCATGTTGACATCACTCCTCAATATCTATCCACAATGTAAAGTTTATCAATAAAAATCCAGAGATGTACAGAAGTTCAAGTAATTAAAAACACAGAGATAAATAACATTTTTAAACAATCAAGCCGCATAGGTACTTTCTCATTAGAAGACACAAAGAATAGACATTCATTCATGAATCAATCAACTCAAAGATAAGTAAGGGGTCCATAGATAGCATGGAAAATTCTTATCCTTCACTCATCATCCATGCACAGAAAAGTAGGGCATTTGAATCTATAGGACTTTAAACATCGAAGTGATGACCATCAATTCGGCTCCTGGCCAACTGTTCAGGCACATACTAATGATTAAATGGATAAGTGACAGAAGATAAAACCACAAAATTTTCATAATAATCAATAAAACCCACAAACAGAAGTCATTGAAATAAGAAGTTGGGTTCCCCAAGTAACTGTCATTCCACTCAGAGCTTTATCATTCACAATCCACATCAAATAAGAAGATGAAAAGACTAAACATTCAGCCATGAATCAATCAACTAAAAGATAAGTAAGCGATAAACAACATGAAAAATTCTTATCCTTCACTCATCATCCATGCACAAAAAAACAGGGTAGTTGAATCTATAGGTCTTTAAACACCGAAGTGACGATCGTCAATTCGGCTCCTAGCCGACTGCTTAGGCACGAACTGATGACTAAAGGAATAAGTGACAGAAGATAAAACCACAATCTTTTCATAATAATCAATAAAACCCACACACAAAAGTCATTGAAATTAGAAGTTGGTTTCGCCAAGGGACTGTCATTCAACTCAGAGGTTTATCATTCACAATACACATCAAATAAGAAGATGCAAAGACTAAACATTCAACCATGAATCAATCAACTAAAATATAAGTAAGGGATAGACAACAGGGAAAATTCTTATCCTTCACTCATCATCCATGCACAGAAAATAAGGGCATTTGAATCTATAGGTCTTTAAACACCGAAGTGACGATCGTCGATTCGGATCTTGGTTGACTACTCAGGCAAGGACTGATGACTAAAAGGATAAGGGACAGAAGGTAAAACCATAATCTTTTCATAATAATCAATAAAACCCACACAAAGAAGTCATTGAAATCAAAATTTTGGTTCACAAAGGGAAATCAATTTAGAAAAAAAACAAGCAAGTGGATTCATTAAAAGTTACCTATGGTTGGATCCACTAAAAAAATGTATTAGAACACTTCTTTAAGATTCCTTAAAATTTCTCTATGGTTGGATCCACAAAGACCGCATATAATGTAATGCATTAGAATCCCCAAAACAAAGAGTTTAATCTTCATAACCTCACACACCCATGTTTTAATCACAACGAGGTGAAGGTCTTTCATGGACATGGATTATATGCCATTGCTTTAAACTTCCCATTAGCATTGTTTAAATGTCATTGATTTTTTATACTAATTCCTTTATTGTCATGTTAAATGGGATGGGATTGAGGGATGTTTGTATTCCTAATATAAATTAATATGAGGTGGAGCAGATGTAATTTTTTTGATAATGTTATATTATATAACATATGAACTGTGCAAATGATATATTATATATTTGGATCACTTGAGAGATTTAAGGACAAATTGTTGGATAGTTGTGGATATAGTTGAACTAAATACATAACTGTGAAATATTGTATGGTCACCTAAAGTTACATAAATGGACCTAATTTTACTATAAACTAAGGTATTTCCACTAAGGGATACGTAAAGGGACCTAATTTTCCTATAAACTAAGGGATTTCCACTAAGGGATTTATACCTAATTGTTAAATAAAGGAACCATATTTCCACTAAGGGATTTCTTAACTATAAACTCCTTAACTCCCTTTCTTGATATAGTTTTGAATTTATTTGTTGTTGATTATTAAACCAAACATCATATCCCTTCATGTCCAAATCCTATTTTTACCTTGAAAACAATTGTAAATCGTATGGATTTTGGCTCTAGAAAACAAAAACTCTTCATATTGGATAGTTGTGGATATGGTTGAACTAAATACATAACTATGAAATACTTTATATGGTCACCTAAAGTTACATAAAGGGACCTAATTGTGTACTATAAACTAAAGTATTTCTACATTGAGTGGATAACTACGCAAAAATAACTCAATAGCATGTGCATATTCTTCGAACATGGTTCAATCCACTAAGACCACATATATATTCATAACCTCACACACCCACGAGTGGATAAGTACACAAAAATAACTCAATAGCATGTGCATATTCTTCGAACATGGTTTAATCCACTAAGACCACATATATATTCATAGCCTCACACACCCACTAATAACATGAGAAATCTTTAGTAAGTGGTGCACAACAACTTGTTATGCCTTAAATCTTGGCACATATGAAATCTTGCTTTACTAAGTGGCGCACTCTTGTCTGGTCACAGATTGGATAATGTTATATTATATAACATATGAACTGTGCAAGTTTTATATTATATAGTTGGATCACTTGAGAGATTTAACGACAAATTGTTGGATAGTTGTGGATATGGTTGAACTAAATACATAACTGTGAAATACTTTATGGTCACCTAAAGTTATATAAAGGGACCTAAATGTGTACTATAAACTAAGGGATTTCTACATTGAGTGGATAACTATCAAAAATTAACTCAATAACATGTGCATATTCTTTGAACATGGTTCAATCCACTAAGATAGCATATATATTCCTTATTCCTTATGGTGCAAATGTTATATGAGGGTTGTTTGTATTCCTAATATAAATTTCTACAAATAGTAATGTGATGACTAATACTAGTTCTCTATTAGAGATATTAGGTCGAAAGGTTTGAAGATTTCGCATTTGGATTATCTCTAGAGTTAGTTAAATATTCTCAAAACTCCAACATATTTCAATAAAGGAAGGGATGGGGATGGGGATGTGAGATGGAATTAAGGGTTTAAAGGGAGCCCGATGATTTACTTTATTTATTTGTATGCATGAAATTAGTTACATGAACATTTTAAAAATATGCATATAAGGAACACCACTTGTTATTATCGTCTACGTGTGAGTTATGTGTGTGCTAGATATGCATACATATAGAGATGCAAGTGGATGGAGTTGGGGGTGTATATATATATAGAGAGAGAGACAGAGATTCTCTCTTGGTTACCAAGAGATTTCCACTAGGTTAACAATTAACTCATGAAGAGTCCTAATCAATAGTCTTCTCATGAAAAGAAAACTTGTCAAAAGTGCAGATTGGTCCTAGGTGGGGTAGATACAAAATTGTCCTCTCTGACACTTGAGCTAGACCCAATTAACATATCCAATTAGAAGTCACAACTTATTACTTGACTCACCCTTTGACTTGTATTTTGAGAAGTCATTTATTTTGTAAAACAATTTTCATTATCAATTACTAATCTTTATTGAAATATATCTTCGTAAATTTTGATATACAAGTATATTTTCTCCAAAAGTTCATGATGGAAACAAAAATATGTTGAGATCAATCATGATATTAAAGGAATTTGAGTACAAAAATTAAACATTTCCTAGGAATCATAAGGAATTGTGTAAGAAGTCAAATAGTCTATTAGGTTAGAGTGCGACTAAGTACTAAATTTTGTTGGGAAGTTCCACTAGGAGAGAGCTGACCTAATATGGAAGTGATAGATTTACTGAACTATGCATAATTGACTTGAAGATCACATTGATGGACAATTAATGGAAATAATGGATGAATGTTTCTAGAACATGTCAACAAAAACCTAAAAGGTTCTAAGAATGTTTATTGGTCAATTGGTCAATTATTCGTGTAGTATGTTATATGAGTAGTTGAATGATTGAGGACTAAGTTGATCGAGTTCTTGGTAGAATAGCACTCAACATTACCATGGAATAGATCAATCCTAATGGTTTCTTTGAGGGTGCATATATTAACCTCAATGAATTGACAAAATGTACAAGAGATTACAAGATCAAAAGCAACATGTGTATGGTGCATCGACAATAACTATTGAACCAATTCATTGTCATTAGGAAGTGGGCATCAAATGACATGTAGAAGTTGAATTTATTGTTCAAGTGGCATGTAAATAAGAGGAACAATTGTAACTATCTTCTAGAGATGTGCCATAAGAATATGAATTGCTAGAGATTGAGAGAGGGAGGTAGAAGTTTGAAGATTACAATTGAGAAAGGATGCAATTATAGGTGATTTGAGTGTTGGGATGGTATGTGACATGGGACATTTAAAAATTTAAATGTGTGAGTTCTATAAGTCATTCATTTTGAATCCTCATGGAATTTATTAGTTGCAATCATAAAGTATTATAATTAATATATGATAATACAATTTAGCATAGATCATTCTAAACTATAATATTTTTCTAATTTACATAAATAAATGTTGTAACCCCACAAGTAAATCTTATAATTTTTTAATTCTAATAAATGTTTGAATTTTTACTTTTAGTAATATGGGCATATGTTGAGAACAAGACTATGGTATATACTAGATTATTTGATGTAACATACTCACAAAATAAAGTGGATTGACACACTTCTAAAATGTCATAATACCACAAGTAAATATTATGGAAACACAGAAATATAATTATATTTGAAAATACGTTTGCTATCCTTGGTAGAGTGTGTACTTGCATCCTATAGGCCTTGGGAGAATACAAACCTATCAAGAAGTTAAAGAACTTAAGGATTGATAGAACTCCTTGTTTGGATTGGGATTATGCAGTAAGGTTCTTTGATGGAGCCTCACAGAACATGGGCAAAAAATGCGGGGCAGGGTCTGTTTTAAAATGTCCAGCCTTAGGGACCTTCAATATGAAAATGAACTGTGGGTATGGGACAAATACAAAAGGAGAACTGTTAGCCTTATGGTGCATGTTGTATTTTGCAAATGTATTGAATGTTACAAGATTAATGCTGGCAGGTGATTCAAAGTTCATTATTGACAGGTTCAATAATGATAATAATTTACAGGTACTCGCTTTGCAGCCATGGATGGAAAAAATCAGGACTATGTGGAAGTTTTATTCAACTAAAATCACATCACATTTACAGAACATATAACAAGGCTGTAGATCAGATGTCCAAGGAAGCACTACAGATGGATGAGGAAGGTGTGTTTTTTACAAAAATCACAGATAGTCTTATAGGGAACTGTGAAAAAGTGTCTACAAGATAAAGAATACTGGTACAAGGGATAATGACAGGTTGAATATTCACTATAATAGACTAGTTAATGTTTCTTTTGTGTTTTGATAAATTTGTAAACAAGGTACTAACATTAAGGTAATTGCTGCTGTATTTGGTTTTAGAAAAGTTTTAGTGAAGGTTAATTGATGGGAATATTCATGAACTGAAGACAAACTAATTTAAGTTGTAATTTCCTCTTGGGAACAAATCTATTATATTAACTATTATAAGATATTTTTCTTTCTGAAAAAAAAAATATTATAAATTTTTACTTCTAATGTTATGGGCCTAAGTTGAACAAAATATATAACATATGCACTGCATATGTTATATATTATGTAACATATGAACTATGTGTTATATAATATAACACACACTGTGTGTTATATTATATAACACATGGTGTGTGTTATATTATATAACACAAAATGCATATGTTTTATATTATATACAACACACAGTGTGTGTTATATTATATAACACACAGTGTGACACACAGTGTGTGTTATATTATATAACACACACTATGTGTTGTATTATATAACACACACTGTGTGTTGTATTATATAACACACAGTGTGTGTTGTATTATATAACACACAGTGTGTGTTGTATTATATAACACACAGTGTGTGTTATATTATATAACACACAGTTTATATGTTTTATATTATATAACATATGCACTGTGTGTTATATAGTATATAACATATGCACTGCATATGTTATATAATATATAACATATGCACTGCATATGTTATTTGATATATAACAAATTAAATTTTCGAGAAAATAAAAATGAAAACTAAAACTAAAATTAAAATTACAAATTAAAATTAAAATACAACTAAAACTAAAAATAAAAATAAAATTAAAAACTAAAACTAAAACTTGGATAAATACTTGAAACTTGCCGACCGCTCACCAAAACGACCGCTGTGCCACCCCTACGCTCACACAAACCACTCGCCAACACGACCGCTTGCCGACCGCTCGCCAACATGACCACTACGCTAAACGCTCATAGACCTCTACAACCAATCACTCACAGACCTCTCCTCACACTCACAATAGCTCACAGACCGTGCCCACACTCACAATAGCTCACAGACCTCTGCTCACACTCACAATAGCT
The DNA here is from genome assembly GCA_032191745.1 of Picea mariana. Classification (NCBI taxonomy): domain Eukaryota; kingdom Viridiplantae; phylum Streptophyta; class Pinopsida; order Pinales; family Pinaceae; genus Picea; species Picea mariana. The sequence continues at coordinate 46,214 of JASDQU010370901.1, forward strand.
CACAGACCGCGCCCACACTCAAAATAGCTCATAGACCTCTGCCCACACTCACAATAGCTCACAGACTCACAAAGTTAGAAAAACATTCCAAAATCGACGTGTGGTTGATATATAAACCTTCTTTCGGCCGAAAGATTGTTTGGCTGAAAGAATGTTTAGGCCAGAATATCTTTCGGCCGAAAACATATTGCTGGATGGAAAAAATATGGCTGACTAAATTTTAACAAGCAAATCAAGGGTGTCGTCACTGTACCGTTCGATTTGACATTCTACTTTTCGGCCGAAAACTAGTTCGGCCGAAAAAAATATCTTTCGTCTGAAAAATAATATTATTTTGGCCAAAAACATGTTTTTCGAAATTTTGGAGATCCAATTGTCACGAAAGTGTTACCCACGTCCGTGATTTCACCTCAATACTTATTGACAACTAATTTATAATAAGTTTTATGTCCAAAAAATATTAATTTTATAGCAATTAAACATATAAAAGAATTAAACTAATTAAAACATAAAATTGTGAATATTTACAATCCTTTAATTATAAATTGTGAAGGCCGAGACTAGATCGATACATCATTTACTTTCAAATACTTTTCCTTTGACCACACATATTTTTGAGCTTCTCAAAGTTGTACATAGGAGGAGTAAAATGTTTTTTATTTTTTATTTTTTTTTTATGATATTTTAATTGCTTTATTCAAACATACTATTGGCTAATAAGTTGTACTCTTATTGTGAAACTCTTTTCTGAATGTTTACATAGCCTAATTTTAAGTCTATAATATTTTCATTGACTCTTTTTTTGAGATCCTTAAATAGGACCACACACAATGCATCTTTCCAAATTTGTATAACCTAAGTTTGTTGAAGGATGACTTACACAATGCATCTTTCCAATTTTGTATAACCTAAGTTTTTTAGTTTTTCCAAACCTAAGTTTGTTGAAGGATGACAAAGATGGATTTGCATCTATTAATTGATATCATTAAAAATATAATTAAATTCATGTCCATTAGTCTGCAAAACAAACTTGAAAGGGTAATATAAACATGAAAGAATAAGTCAGAAAACATAAAATAAAAGGGTAAGTCACATGATCAATGCACTCCACCACTAAATAGACCTGAAAGGATGAAAGGGTAAGTCAGATGATCAAGAAGGGAAAGTCAATAAGTCATTGAATGTCCATTGCCACCCCCATCATCAATTATAATTATGGGGTTCTTTTCTTCTACTTATATTTTTTCTTATATGTTTGATAGATTCATCACTGGTTTATTGGGTTTGTTGGCTGCAGATATTCGTTGTTTGCTTGAAGTTTGCAAAGTTGAAATGTTGCAACTGCGTTATTCATCATTCTATGAGTAAGATTGAGTGCCATTCTTATTTACTGTTTTATTTTAGCAAGTAAGGAATTATCAATAAACACTTTTACTTCGAGAAATAGTAAATACTTTGACAAATTTGTTCTTTGCATCACAAAGAAAATTTGAAACTTTGTTGTTTGCATCACAAAAAAAAATTGAAATTCTATTTGATTTATAGAAACTAGTATCACCTTTGTGGTAATCACTTAGAGAAACTATTTATAAGGTATGTCCAACTACTAATAACACCCATACCATCAATTGTACCATATGTATACTCCATCATTGGAAGTTAGGAATCTATTTTCTATGGGGCACAAGGGCTCATTGTGCCCTCCCATCCATACCATCAATTGTACCAGATGTATACTCCATAATTGGAAGTTAGGAATCTAGTTTTTATGGGGCACAAGGGCTGATTGTGCCCTCCCAATAGTAAGAATCCTCATAGATCTATAAAGAAAGTTAAGGATCCATTTTCTATGCACAAATTTGTACTACAAAAAAAATAAAATACTATCATTATGTTCCTCATGCCTAAGTTTGATAGGAACAATGAAAGAAATATAAATATGGAAACATGTATTTCCATTTGGGAAGAAAGGATTGTGAGGAAGCTACCATTAGCAAGCATATTCTTTCATATAAGAAATATAAAGAATGATATAGACCTACCGTAGGGACCAAACCCACCCAACTCATTCTAACAAAAAACAAGTCTCTTTCTGGACCAAACAGAGAGACACGTCCAAACAAACACACTAGAAACGGAGCCTAGAAAGGCAGAATCATGACGCTTCTCAACAATTCACCCTTTACCATATGTAAAGAGGCAAAGGTGCTAATCCCATTGTTCTATCCCTATAAAGAGGTAAAGGTGCCAATCCCATTGTTCTATCCTTGAAGTGTTGTGTTCAATCCCACTATATGAAATGGTCTCATTCATATATGCAACACATAGACTCATTCAAAATGTGGAGAAATGAAATAACTCCACACAAATTTAATAAGCAAGTCTCGAATGCAAAATAAGGCTTATTGGAATTCAAGGTTCGACATTTACAAATACCCAACGTAGAAACAAAACAAAACTATAATTGTCGAATTGCGAAATGTGAATAAGCTTTGGACCCACCACTTCAGGTTTGGGGTTTTGAGACTAAAGAACTCCATGCACTTTTAAACAAGTAAACTCCGAATTCCAAAATCACATATCAACTTGGGTTCAATGTGTTTTTATATTAAGATCACCCTCACCAACAAATAAACTCGGAATAAATGTGGGACCGGGTTCACAATCGGTAAAACCAAATAATTACTGCATTTAGTAAAATTGAAATCAATATAGCGAATCCAGTCAAGAAATCAGACAAGTTTACAAACTTAATAAAAATAGGATAAAATGGAGAGAACACCTCTGAATACAAAATGGAAAATTATCTTAATGTGCTTTCAATATTGTACTCTTACAATCCGTTTCAGGTATTTATACAAACAAAAATGCCCCTTCGATCTTATAAAAAGATTTAATTAAGTGGTAATGGTATCTCATGGCCTGCAAAGGTTAAGGCGACCACTGCTTGAGCTATCAGTAAATTAGTTCTTAATCCTTGAGTCTTGAAGGGTCAAGACGACCACCTATCCGCCATTATTCAGGCAATGAAATGATTTCTTATCCAACATACTCTCTCAATCATTTAAAAAAAAAAACAACCAAAAATATGCAATTCAAGATTGTTTTTAACAAAGCATTACATCTTACCGACCCCAATATTATCTCTATGAATTTTAAACAATTCATTTCCCAAAGGCTTTGTAAATATGTTGGCAAATTGTTCTTCAAACCTGCAGAAATGAACATAAATTTCTTTACCATTTACCATCTCTCAAATGAAATGATACCTTGTATCAATGTGCTTACTCTGGTTGTGAAAAATGAGATTCTTTGACAGTGCAATGATATATTTATTATCATAGGCAATCTTAGTTGCACCATTATGTTCATGCAATAATTCATTCAAGATTCTTCTCATCCATACAACTTGACATGCAGTTGTTGTTGTTGCAACATACTCTGCCTCAGTAGAAGATAAAGCCACTATGGGTTGTTTCTTTGATGCCCATGCCACTGCTCCAGATCCAAGACTGAACACATAACCAGATGTGCTCTTCCTGTCATCAATAGAACCTGAAAAATCACTATGAGTATATCCGATCAACTCAAAGTTCAAGATTGATGTGTATCAGATACCAAAATCAATTGTTCCAACAATGTATTTTAGGATCCTCTTTCCTTCTTGCCAATGAGTACGCTTAAGAGTCTCCATGAATCTGGAAATTAAACTTATAGAAAATATAATATCAGTTCTAGTTGTTGTTAAATACATAAGGCTTCCAACCAATTTCTTATACAGAGTTGGATCAACATATGATCCCTCATCATATTTTCTAAGTTTAGTACCAGTTGCCATTGGTGTTGCAGTTGGTTTACAATTCAACATTCTAAACCTTTTCAATACTTCATTTGCATATTTAGTTTGACAAATGAAAATGCCATCATCATATTGATCCACTTCAATTCCAAGGAAATATTTCATCAATCCTAAATCATCCATCTCAAACTGTGTTTTCATGGCATTTTTAAAATCATCTACAGATAGATCTCCAATAAAAATCAAGTCATCAACATACAAACAAACAATCAAAATTTTACCTTCCTGGTTTACGTTTGTATACAGAGTTGGCTCACTTGGATTTTTGCTAAATCCACCACTAATTAGGTACTCATCAATCCTTCTATACCAAACTCTTTATGCCTGCTTCAATACATATAAAGCTTTCTTTAACTTGTAAACTTTATCTCTGTGCTTATCAATCTCATAATCCAGAGGTTGTCTTACATAAACCTCTTCCTCCAAACATCCATTCAAGAATGCAGACTTAACATCCATATGATGCATGATCCATTTATTCTGAGCTGCAATAGCTAAGACCATCCTCATTGTGTCAATTCTTGCTACAGGAGCAAAGGTTTCATTGTAATCGATACCGGGTTGCTGACTAAACCCCTGATCTACAAGTCTTGCCTTGTACTTTTCAACTTCACCTTCTGAATTTAGCTTAGTCTTATAAACCCACTTAACACCAATGCTCTTCTTACCTTCAGGTAAATTGATAATATCCCAAGTGTTATTTCTTTCAAAGGAATCAATCTCCTCATCCATTGCTTTTATCCAGACATCCTCTTTAGCAGCTTCATAAAAAATTACAGGATCAAATGCCATTAATGCAAAATTTGAAATCTGATCTAATTCTTCATTCTGATCATATAATTCTCTTAAGATTCTAGTTTTCTGACATTTAAATATGTTTTTCAATGAAGCTAAAGTATGATTCAATTCACTACTTACCTGTGAATCTGTTTGATGTCCACCATGTCCAAATGGATCACCATGCTCATGAGTTCTTAGCATTCTAAATTGAGATGGGATGAAATCTGGTGCTTCACTTGTAGTACTTCTTTCTGCAGGCATATGTGCATGTGGAACCAACTGTCCACCTCCTTCAGCCTGCTCATCTCCATCATCATTTTCACAGGGTAACACAACTCCCTCTGAAATAGATTTATCAATACTTCCATCCCAAGCTTCCCCTTCTTTAAATTGAACATCTCTGCTAATTACATACTTCTTGGTGATGGGATTGTAGAGTTTATATGCCCTAGACTCTTCACTGTATCCAACAAAAATACATCTCTCACTTTTGTCATCCAAATTCCCTCTCATTTCTGCAGGTACATGCGCATATGCTACACATCAAAAAATTTCTGAAATAAAAAACATTGCAAGGTTTACCGTCCCAGGCTTCCTGAGGTATGTGATTCCTCACAGCATTGGTTAGACTTCTATTCAATATATAGATAGAGAAAACAACCGCATCTCCCCAATATTGATTTGAAAGATGCTTCTCTTTCAACATGCTTCAAGCCATATTCATGGTGGTCTGATTCTTTCTTTCATCCACTCCATTCTGCTGTGGAGTATATCGAGCAGTAAATTGTCTTTTAATTCCATAAAAAACACAAAATTCAATAAATTCATTCATTTTGTATTCACCTCCTCTGTCAGACCTGAGGATCTTAATGGTTCGACCACTCTCATTCTCAACCATAGACTTAAACCTCTTGAAAACTTCAAAGGCTTTATATTTCTGCTTCAACAAATACAACCAAGTCTTCCTACTAAAATCATTAATAAAAGTCATAAAATAAACACTACCATTCAAAGAAGGTGTTTGCATAGGTCCACACAAATCCATGTGGACAATTTCCAATGAATATTTTTCTCTGTAGGAAACACATGAAACAAATTTCTCTATGTGATGCTTCCGAAGTATACAACTCTCACAAGAGCTTGTAGGTTGCTAAATACAGGGAAACCCCTTTACCATCTGCTTCTTCTAAAATAGATCTAAGCCACCAAAATGTAAATGACCATATCTCAAATGCCATAACCAAGATTCATCTAAACTTCCAACTTTATAAGCATTCAAAGAACCACTCAAATCATTTCTCATAACAAGTGGAAACATTCTATTATTTGTCATCTCTACTCTTGCAATCAACTGTTTGTTGGGTAATTTATCATAGATTGTACATACCTTGTTCTTGAAGAACACTCTGTACTTTTTCTCCATCAGCTATCCAACACTAATAAGATTTCATTTTAAACCAGACATGAAATAAAGATCGTCAATATTTCTTCTCTGATTATTCTTAGTGTAAAATGGAACTACACCTTTACCATTAACTGTAACCTTACAATCATTTCCCAGTTTTACTTCAGAATGAATACTAGTATCAATAGAAGAAAATAAATCCTTATTACCAGTCATGTGGTTATTGCAACCACCATCCAAAAACCAAATATCATTAGCACTTTCCTGAGTGACATTATAAGTCAAGAAGACATGATTTTGATCATCCTCAAACACATTTATGATATGTGCAGATTGCTTTCCAGCCTCTGCCTTCTTCTTCCAACATTTGTTAGCAAAATGCCCAAACATCTTATAACAATAACATTGAACTTTAGATTTATCGTACCTCTGATTTTCTTGTTGCCAAGGTTTGTTGCTGCTCCCTCTTAAATTAGGAGGATTCTGCTAGAACTTCTCCTCAGACACTGATTCAGTTATGTTTTCCCTTCAACCAAAAAATCAACCTCCTCTTCCACGATTATAAGACCTTCCTTTGCCTCTGCCTCTAGTAACATGAAGTTGGGATATGAAAGCATGCTCCATTGGTCCTTATTCATATCTAGATATCCTAGATTCATGAGAAACAAGAGAACCGGTTAATTCATCAATTTGCATTTGACTTAAATCTTTAAATTCTTCTATGGGTACAATTAGAGGTTCAAACTTCTTAGGTAAACTTCTCAGCACTTTCTCAATAACTCTCTTATTCTCAACATCATCTCCATACTACCTGAGCTGGTTCACAACACTCATCACTTGAGTCATGAAAGTATCAACACTTTCATTATCTTTCATCTTCAGATTTTCGAAGTCCCTTCTTAAGTTCTGCAACTTAACTGTCTTCACCTTGGACACACCTTGATAACAGGTTTCAAGGATATCCCAACCCATCTTCGAAGATGCAACACTAGAAATCTTCGTAAAAATGGATTCATTTAATCCTTGCTGGATTAATCCAAGAGCCTTGTTATCCTTTTTCATGTTTTCCTTCAGCAAAACACGGTCAACATTAGAGAGATCCAATTCTGCTGCTACATCAGCTGGTTCAACATAACCATCAATAACATAAGTCCATAAATCTTGAGAATGCAAAATCATCCTCATTCAAATATACCAAGAGTCATATGAATTCTTGCTCATGACAGGAACCTGAACTTGAGAAGAATTACTACCAGACGCAACCATTTATATAAAATTTGAAATAAATTAAATAATCCTTCATGTAGGAAAAAAAAACAAGAAGGTAAAAATTTGGCACCAACAAGAATTATCTGCAATGAACTGAGCAAATAGAAGGATGGACTGCATGCTTTGATACCAAATGTGGAAAAACGAAAGAACTCCATGCACATTTAACAAGAAAATCCTGAATGTGAAATAAGCCTTATTGGAATTCGGGGCTTGACATTTACAAATACCCAATGCAGAAACAAAACAAAACTATAATTGCTAAATTGCGAAATGAGAATAAGCTTTGGACCCACCACTTCGGGTTCGGGGTTTTGAGACTAAAGAACTCCGCACACTTTTAAACAAGTAAACTCTAAATGCTGAAATCACATATCGACTTGGGTTCAATGTGATTTTATATTAAGATCACCCGCACCAACAAATAAACTTGGAATAAATGTGGGACCGGGTTCACAATCGATAAAACCAAATAATTACTGCATTTAGTCAAATTGAAATCTATATTGCGAATCCAATCAAGAAATTAGACAAGTTTACAAACTTAATAAAGACAAGGTAAAAATGGAGAGAACACCTCCTAATACAAAATGGCAAATTATCTTCAATGTGCTTTCAAGATCGTACTCTTACAATCCGTTTCAGGTATTTATACAAACAAAAATGACCCTTCAATCTTATAAACAGATTTAATTAAGGGTAATGGTATCTCATGTTATGCAAAGGTTAAGGCGGCCACCGCTTTGGCTATCAGTGCTTAATCCTTGAGTCTTGAAGGGTCAAGATGGCCACCGATCCACCATTATTCAGGCGGTGAAATGTACTTATCCAACACAAAACACAATGTGCATGAACTTGTTCATATAATCAAGTAAGGAGTAAATGCCTGCCCATAGGTTCCAGTGTTGTCTGGGAAAAATTGTTAAGTTTCTTTGATGAATAGGATTGACATCTGGATATTCATTCTTTGATGTATCCGTAAGGTTCTTGCATGAGGGGAAGAAATATAAGTGTCTTCCTTCTAGGTCCTGGTCTTATTCCCACTCATACATTTATACCAATGCTCTCCATTATTGTGTTGCAGTAGCTTGAGAATCACATGCTAGTCTAACACATTTGAGATATTGGAATTTCAAGTTCATGCCATCATAGACCTTACACTACATTCCTACTTGTCGAATTCGAAATACAATGGGATACTATAGTGAAGGTGAAACATGTTGTAAATAAGACTTGCATAGAAAAAGAAAGAAAGGAAAAATGTATGATCAATTCACATAATTGATGAGACGCTTCTTACCTAGAACTAATCACCTCCAAAATGACAATCATGGAGCTGATGCATGATTCGAAAACCCACTGAAAGTAACCTTTTTTGACCCAAGATATACCCTCAATCTAGCTTCAAGGCCATCAAACACTGGTGTATATCTAAATGGGCCTAGAAAAGGAACTGCTCTCGGCTCTGGAACTACTACTTCAAAATTCTATGTATGGATCTAGAGCTGAAAATTTTGTGTATGGATATGGAGCTAGAGGTCCATGGCCATGGCTTAAGGCACACTAACCAGGTGGCTAAGTCATATCATGCAGCAGACAATTGTCCAGTGAATTATCTTTGATATATTTAACCCTTCATTAACATATAGTTAGTCCTTTAGAATTGATGATATTCTTTTTATTTAAATAAAAAGACATTTGTTTCATTGATTTATTGGGAAGCGTGAGTGTTCTGGTGGCATTTAAAGAGTGTCGACAGTATAAGTATTGAAGTGCGACATAATATATATGTTAATGGAATATGGCAGATGGAATGGAAGATGGCACATAGTTCAATAGTTCATGGCAGATGGAATGGAAGATGGCACATAGTTCAACAGTTCATGACAGATGGCACATAGTTCAATAGTTCATGTTAGTAGGATCATGGCAGGTGGGCAGAATGGCCTTATGTGGACATGTAACCACTAATGTTAACGCTTTCCCAGGAAGGTGTCCTCTGCCAACTAATGTTAAAACATGCATTGGATTTGTGAGTTCTTCCTTCGGTCGCATACCAGATGGTAGACACTTCGTTGAGAATGACCCCGCCTCCCAGAATAAAGATGTTGTCATTCAGGATGTGATCCAACAACTTGATTCAACATAACGCTCTGGCCAAGTTATTATTGAATAAAGATTTTTCTTGACCATAGATTAATTTAATTGGTAATCAACTTTCTGTTTCATTGTAGCTTTTTTTCTTCGAGGAAAATATTTCCACGATGTTTTTTCATGACCACTGTAGACTTAACTAGTACAAAATTAGCAGGTACATCATTGTGTAGAGACAAACCAATCAAAGGAACATAATTACACCTCTGAAATGTCTCTACAGCTTTGGGTTGTTAATCAAATCTGGTATCTATGTAATTCCAATTTATAGGAATTTGTTTTATTTATTTATTTATTGTATTTAGAATATTTTAAATTATGATGACTAATCTGAATCCCAACCTCTCCCTCTCCCTGCACTACATGACATCAACAAACCATATTGCTTTCCTTTGGCTCTCGTCTCCCTTCAAGACATGACATCAACAAAGCATAGGGCTTTGTAAAATATGTATAATCTTGTGTTTGGATGGAAATTAATTTCATTTTAATTTATATTTAGGTTCACGTTTTTCCTCTTGCTATAAATCTTAATAGAATTTTCTCTTTTTTCTCTTACTATAGAATTTTCTTAAGGGTCAATAGTTTTTCTATATGAAAAAATTTTCAGGGTTTTACATTTCTGAACAATTCAGAACTTCACATTTATCTTAAACTCTATAAATCCATAAGAACTTTACCCTACATTTAACCTCATTCTATATTCCAATATATTGCAAACTTTACCCTACATTTAACCTAATCCAAGTTTGCAAGCTTTCTTATCAAGTTCCTCGAGATAGTAAAATACAAATAACAAGGTAAAAACTAATTAAAGTTAGCAAAATACAAATAACAAGGTAAAAACTAATTAAAGTGTATCATTTTCTAGCAGTGGATTCTCACACAATTTCAACATAATTTATGATTTAGTTTATAGTTTCATCTAGTTTTAGGTTTTGTTCATAGTTTCACCTTACTATTGAATTCTCCCACAATTTCAACATAATTTAAGAACATAATTGATGATTTAGTTTATAGTTTCATCTAATTTTAGGTTTTGTTCATAGTTCCACCTTGCGATTGAAAGAGGGTTTGAAGTGGTAGGGTAAGCCATTAAGACATGAGCACATATTTATTCCTTTATATCACTAATAAAATGTTCTTTGAAAAAGGTATCCGACATGCCTTCTCTGTGGAAATCTAGTTGCTCAAAAGAAGAGATGTAATATTCAACTATACTTGACTATTTAATCTTGGTTAAGTGGGCCAAATTATGAGTATCGATGTCAAAATGATCATAGAGATATGAAACAAATTGAGTCCAAGCAATATAGCATTCGTACGTGATTTCCACCATTTCAAGTCCTCAAGATCTAAATATAAGATACCAACATGAAGTTTCATTAAGTCATTGGTGATGCCATGCAGTGAAAAATAGTGTTCCATTTGAGTGACCTAGGTAGTAAGGTCTGAGCCATCAAATTTATTCACATCCACTTTAGGAAGGCACGGCTCATGAACAAGGGTGTTAGAGTGAATTCCCATGGAGTGGGAAGATTAAGCTCCTTCTTGGTGTAAGTTTTCTTCTAGGTAGTTAGTGTCCATAAATGTTTCAAGAAATGTAGAGAGGTTGTCCTACATGCCATCCAATGCATTGATCTTGGTAGTAAGTGTAGCAAGATGATCATTAACTATAGAAACATTTTTGATGGTATCAACTTGAGATTTCATGATTTTGGAATCCAAGGATTCACATATCTGTTCCACATTCAAAATGTGGTGTCCAAGTTCTTGGTTTCGAGTGGACATCTAGAGGGGGTGCATAAGAAAAAAGGGAATGAGCAGGTGGGGCTAGGGAGATGGGTTAGCGGGTCCACACAAAATTACTTACTGAGGAGTTGTAGGAATGCGATCAATGTGACTTTCTAGAACTATTGAGATAGGAAGATAATAATGGGTTAATTGGGTCCACATAAAAAAGGGATTATGGAAGAGGGGTACCACTATGATCAATGTGACATCGAGAATCTATTGAGATAGGTCCCAAATAATGGTGTTGGTGGGTCCACTTTATATAATTTTTTTTACCTCTACAGAGTTGTACTCCAAAATAAGAAATATTGCACTAACAAAATGCTCAAATTCTTAATACTGAAGATTATGTAGGAATTTCCCAAATTGGAAGAAGAAAAAATTTCAACAAAGCCCCTTGTTTCATAATTTTTTTAGATTGATAGTAAGGATTAGGGTTACAAGGGTCCTAAGGATAAAGGATTTCCCTATTATATATCTCTCTAATATACTTATGAGGTCTAACAATAGTACTCAACTTAATATCTCAATACTCTAACTGAGGAGGTTCGACCATACCCTTAGTCATACTACCTAATTACCCAGGTATGTGAGAGTAATATTCCTAAGTGCTATTCTTGGTGAGACTATAGTAATTAATCAGTTGAGTAGCTGATCTATGACTAGTTTTAGGACACCTATAAGACTTCTTATATACCCAAGGGTACGTGGAAGTGAATTAATTATACATGTGGCATCCAATGTGGTACTACGTGAAGGGGTACCAACATGGGTTATGAGGGTTTCCAACTAGGTGAACCCTCTTGTAGTTTCTGTGTGTATTATTACCCTACAACACGTTTACCCACACAATAATAGATATTTGTGTTATTTATAGACACAAGAACATATCTCTAGCCTAAAAACATTGTTCCAAAAATGGTTCTAGGAAATAGGTCTTGTTGTAACAACCCTCCTAACCTAGGACATCTACTCAGTCAACCGGTGAATTTTTTTTTGTTCTTGAAGTGTGTGCGCGTGTAGAGATGGAACAACCCCCTCGACTCTATGTCACACTCGTCCCAACAGGACGCAAGTAAGATGAATACCATCAAGATGACCCAACCTATCATAACGACCACAAGAAGTACAACGCCACTGACAAGAGGCGGGAAACTTTTGGCGATAGGCAGAGACAGACACCAGGGTTAGGCACAGTACGGTCACCGACTCGAAGGAATCCGTCAGTAGAGTCGCAGTAGTGGAACTGTGCCTTTAAACAACCTGAGACTACTGATACGGCTCAGAAGGTGTCGCAAGAGTGGAACTGNGCCTTTAAACAGCCCGAGACTCTTGATACGGCACCGGATTCCTTCCACCGGATTACGCACAGACAAACATTCTAAGCTGCAAGAGTAGTCTACATCCCGCCCGACACAGACCGACTACGCAATACAAAGACCCAGTACTACGGGATCACGGACGACGCGACCTCTACGGGGTACACAAGACAGGAGGGCTCAATCGACTCACCTCACATGGGTCCCGAAGACTTCGAACAACCGACTGTTCTAATAAAACATTAACAGACAAGGACCTTATCCTAGGGTACATCCAACAGCTTTAGGTTAAGCCAAAATATCATTTCAATCTAATCATTGTCACAAACATACATATAACAAATTTGACAAGGCCACTAAGGCATCCTTATTAACATTGCCATTATACGATACTCCCATCGCAATTCAACCACATTTACATTCAATTATTAATAGTACTGTTGCAATTAAACCATACATTATCATTTCAGTCTTCCCGACACTAATACTCACTTAAAGATATCCTAATGCATTAACTAATACGTATTCTTGCCATTCTACAACATGAACATTCCATTACAAATATTATTACAGCCTACACACTAACGTGTCACCATATAAATAACAAGGTCTAATTATGATAGTGTTTAAAAGTAGATCCATTTAAGGTTGCATCATAATAACATCATTTTAAAACAACCCTGTAACATCATAATAAGTTAACCTTAGCCTTGCAAATTAACCTCGCCATTGCATTCCATTTAAACGACAGTAGCATGACAATTCAACATTGCCTTTAACCCTTCCAGTCAGCCTACAATAACCTTGCGATCTAAAATGATATAAATATTAAACATCACCTTTAATATTCAAGTAGCCATCACTTATCTATGCAAATCTATCAACATCGCTAATTCAATAAATAATACTAAAGTTAGACTTAACAAGTACTTAATCTCATCATTCTGCCAGCTTCTACATTTCAATTAATATAATTATCCAATTAACCATTGCAATTAACACGGACTTATCGTGCAATTAATCAATATTAATTTCCATGCATCTTCCTTTCAATGGCAAATTATGCAACCATATTTAGAAAATTAAATGATTAATACCAAGTCATAAAACTAATTATTAAGTCTGCCCTTTAATGAGCGTTACCATGTCCATTGCACAATTATTACAATTGTGATCTAAATAGCATAACTAACACACATTAACAATGTTATCTTCGCAACATAAGTGTCCAATTAATCATTGCAATCGGAACAATTAGTCAACCTTACAAATTAATCCACATTAACATTCCCTATCTAGAAACACCCTTCCATGCTCATTACATTTTCTTTATTTTAAAGCAAATAACACTGAATAGCAACATTCACTTTAGCGCCAGTGTAACCGTTTCATGGCCTAACCCTATATAAAACTTTAAAATAATTCATACAATGATTACCGAGGCGTGTAACAATAACTAATGCATAAAACAATATCATTGCAATATAACCATACAATAATTATTTCATACATTTATGCCTGCAGTTTTATCAAATGTTACGGAGGCATATAACAACACTATTGCATAAAACATATATTATCTCAATTAAGCCTGTATCGTTGCATAATACAATATCAGTGCAATTAACCATACAAAATTTGACCCATACATTTACTACTACAGTTTTATCAACATTTAACAACATTAATTGCATAAAACAGATAGTATCGCATTTAAACAATTATCGCTACAACAATCAATTTCTACTGCGTAAAACAATTATTGCTGCGCAACCAATTATCACTGTGTAAACAATTATTTTTGAAAGTAACAATGACTTATCCTTTCCTTCTTCCCGCCTAACTTTTCAATTAAGTAACTTTAATGTTCAACTAAATTATTAATGATGCAAAAGCAAACCCAAGTAGGTATAACCCTAAATCTTATTGGCAATGATATGGAACCGCCGTACAGTGCAACAGAATAACTGGGCGGCAGTAATTTGCGGTCAAAGACGGCATAAACGGCCTGGAACCAAATCCGGCCATTCTAATGGTAGACAACACAGCCTTAGTGGAAATCGGGCAGGTCGTATTTAATCAGTTGCTGGGAAGGTGTGGTGCAGCGTGATAATTTAAGTGACACACGCCCTTCAAGACAAGATGGCACAGGAACCCTAAAACGAATTTAATCGCCGCAGCTTCTAAAATCATTCACAACAATAAGTAATGACAACGATGATTCAATCAAGACCTTGTCTACACAGCGGCTAAATTTATTAAACCGTAGAGAATGGAAGCTAGGGTTACAGTTATCGGTGGATATTTGTTGCATTTAGTTATTTAAATTAAAGTCAAAATTCGTTGATTAAAGCGTGGAGACGTTTCTGTTTTCAATACGGCAAAGCCTTTTAGCAACAGCTTTATCTTTATCACTCTAGATTGTTTGTATCACTGTTTTTCTCTTGTTTTATCCTTTTAGATGCAACTTGAATTCCAATCTCGTTCCTGTGGTCTGCAAACAGGTTCGCTTTGCCTTTGGAAGCGAATGTTCTTGGTCTCCAACTTATTTCCTGGCTACACAAAGTATGGGGAAGGACATTAACTTATTCCTCGTCTGGAAATTTTGTTTTTAGCTTGGTAATAAAGATTATGTATAGCTAACGATATGAGGGTTTAACTTCAGTACAGGGTCGTTGAAACCCTTAGCGAGAATTTGATGCAAGAGGTCGCTCTTGCCAGGCACTAGTCTTAGATTTTACGCACGAAATTTACAGGCTTATCGTGGCTACGATATTCCATCTAGGGTTAAGTGATAATGAGGTTAGATGGCATTTTTGTTTCTTGTCTAAGACTTATACGAACTCAACGTTAAATTTCTATTACCTACAACGACCAAAACTTCCAGGAGTTTGTCATTTCAGCTTATATTATAATTACAGTGACAAACCCTATTTATTGGAACAAATATGTGTGTTATACAATCCGGATACTATTGCTCTATTTTATAAATGCGTATTGGTTATGTATAAATATTTTTGATAACTGTATTCACTGTACTTATGGATTCCCGCCTCGTCTCATTGAGGGTTACTGGTTGTATAAGAGTTTATTTGTATTCTAATACATTTTCTTGAGATCCGTCATCATAATCAATGACTTCCCTTTACAGTAACCATAATGCTATCGTGGTGGTACTTGAAAATAAATTCCACTAAAAACCCAAGCCCAATACAAAAAAAAGAACACCCATAACCCCAACAAGTTACCAGCATCCCTAAAACGAGTTTACCAGAATGTATAAACTGAGCCATAAAACATAACGAATAACCCCAATCCCCACACATATTTACCAGTTATATAAAAAAAAACAAGAAATTTTCTGGGTTGAGGACGTTTACATCTACACAATCACAATCTCAGCAAAATCATTGTGCCATCTACCTTCAGAAATCATAAGCATCCTATACTATCAACAAGTCCATACCTTTGCCTTATTGTCCGAGTTGAAGCCTGGGCTGGGTGCTTCCTGCCGCTCCTTTCCAAGCTGCTCCTGTCCTGCTTGCCGACGTCACTGAGCTCACCGGTACCTCCCATCCAAACGCTAGGGGTACTCTTCTTCCCCCTTAGCCCCCCGAGCCGCAAAGGGGCCACACACAACCAGAAAGTCCTAGCTCCTCAGCTCGCCTCAAAGGCTGAGCTACCACTCACGTATGAGCTGAGGCTTCCCA
>JASDQU010370901.1:62603-74121 GCA_032191745.1 Picea mariana
TGTTGAGGGGTATAAGAAGCAGTTGGGTCGAAGAGAATTGAACCTCTGACCTCGACATACTAGACCAATGACTTAAACTACACGCCTGAACAGACTAGGCTATGTGACACTTATAAAACATATTTGGAATTAATGTATTTAAGTTTTGGTTATAACAAGATTCTAAAAGGGGAGGTTTGCAGGGCTTGAACCCATGATCTTTTCCTAACCATACACCCAACAAACTAAAGCTTGGTTGTTGCATCAATGTTCATCATTGGATAAACAAACCAATACATATATATTTATGTTTTAATAAATGTGAAAAAGGAATCTAGTGGGTCAGTTGCTATTCAACTCCCCCAACCTACACTATATAAATTCACCTCAAGTTTCCATTGTGGGACAACACGGGAATGTGTTCCAAGAGTGGGTATTGCATCGATTTTTGTGCCAAGAACTCAGAATGAGTTCTATTGTCTCAAAGTTCATGCAAAAGGGGGTCTTTGGGCACCTGTTCAGAACATAGTAGAGATTACACTCTTTCTTCTAAAAATTTCGAGAGAAATTCAGTGGTGTCCTCTATTTCTGGGTTTGAGCAACATAATTGAAGGATGTCTTCAAATTTTCCATTGTAAGTCAGCATTGTATCAAGCATTTGACCATTAATAGAGTGGTATCATTGTTTGGAAGTGGACCCAAATATGTAGCCTAGGATGGGTAAACTTCATTACCAACTCTTTTCTTCTTAGTTCTTTTATTTTCTGGTGTGTTATCTCTCATTTTTCCACAAGTTAATCATCAATTAATAAATTTTATGATAATTAAGGGGATTCACATGTTTTATTTGCAAATAGTTAAGATGATCTTAATTTTCGAATCATGTTGGATGTTAGTGTAAGCTTAAGAATTAATTTGACATCTAAGTATTTTTAGATCAATAAATCACAAATATTACTCAGATATATCACATAAATAACAATGAACGATATGAGAAAAATATGATACCTTTATTGATAGGAAAACAATGTTCACTTTTCTCTTCAAAGGGGAAACTTCCAATAGAGTAGAGCTCAGATTACAAATAATTTCCAAGATACCATTTACAAATTCTTCTATAACTTTATATAATACTTTCTATCCCCTAATAACATTCTAGAGAAGGAACTTTCGAGTAGGCAAAACCTTCTAGTAAACCTTCTTACAATAATTATATTCACAATACTACATATGCCTTATTTACTAATAATGGTCAAATTACATAACTATACTTAATAATCTATCTACTTAGGGGGTTAAAACCCTAACAAGGGATGCAATAATAGGACAAAATCCATTATTTTGAGCCACTTTTTGTGGATTTTTGAGATCTTTAGAGGAGGAAAAGGGATCCTAGTTAGTAAATCTAGAAAAAATTGTTTACTTGACATTATATCTTCTCATAGACCTAGATAATGTTTTATAACTAAAATTTTCCCGTTTTTTCTTCATTTGGGAGATAATAGTTTTCACTAAAAATTCTAAGTTTGGAGTCAACACAAAAACGACAAAGTTGACAAATCCAAATTGATGTAGAAATTGAATCGGAGCATTAGATTACAATTCTAAAAGTTGTTGTGTACTAAAAATCAAGGATAATATTAGTGCTCAATATAAAAATTTCTTGGTTCGTGGCATATTTTCTTGTATTAATGGTAGAAGATGGCCTCTCAACTAGATGGTAGTAATTAAAAAGGGCACAATTGAGTAAAATTGGAAAATTCAAAAACCCATAACTTTTAGCTCCGAAACCATAATCAGACACAAGTATAGTCACATAAAGGCTAATTCAAATGAGATTATATACAAGGCCCCATAATATAGACTAGTACATCAATATTCTTCATAAATTGAGAGGAAAAAGAACCTATATCCAAATTAATGAAAATTTTCCAATATGCATAATTTCTAATAGTAATTGTTGCATGCACATTTTTTTTTACAGAATAAGAGGTACAAATAAAACATATTATGTCTAGAAATGAGGACTAGAGAGATATATTATTCACAAGGTTCTTACAACAATGAATATGAAATCAAAGGGTTGCATATTAGCTTGGGAAATGTAGAAACAAAATCAAACAGAAATAGAAGAATGGTGGACAAGAAATTATTCTAGGTTCTATGATGGTAGGCAAGCGTATTTACTCAATTCAAAAAAGAATATTAGTAAATAACACTCCTAGATAGTAAGGAAAGAGAGACAAATCTACTATGGTATGGTTTGGTTCTTCCTTGATCCTGTTAGTCTTCCTTTAGCTTGTTAGGCTTCTCATCCCACTCAATCGTTAGCAGGTCCATTTCCCAATATTCCTAGAAGGGATAAATCTCCCATGCGAAACTTTTTTCTAAGACAAACATTTCATTTATTCTCAACCATGGACCAATGCAAAATATAATTTTTATAATATGGTAGAACTTTAATAAAAGGAGAAAGATTTAATAAATGAATTATATTGATTTGAGGTTTTTTTTATTTAACATAATTAAAGTTATACAAAAATATAGCCACACAATACTATTGTCTTGCGTTTGAATATGTTAGTCATGTGGTATATGGTTTGGAACTGACAAATTTTGAGGAGGTGAAAGATTTTGGGTGGTCAAAGATATTGAAAATATTAAGATCTTTTTCTTCCAATATTATCACATAGAACCTCTTAATGATAAGTGGACAGGATAGTTGCATCCTCTTATTAACTTTTACAAAGTTAGGGAATAATAAAAAAACATTATCAATGTTGGATGCGTTCTTAAAAATATCCTTCTTAATAAAACATATTCTAATAAAAGAAATGGAAGATGTTAGTAGGCATCAAATAACTTCAAAACTCCTAAATAATGAAACATACCTCATAACGAAAAATACTTTTACCTCTGCATCAAGGCCATTCCCTCCTCAAGTGTATCGAGTAAGAGATAATATAAGGCTCCCCAATTAATTTCTCTTATAGATGAGGAAGTTATTAAATGAATCATTAGATAGTTGATACATTCTCTCAACTTTTTTAGTAGAAAATCAATTAGATGTGTCATTGTATAGATAAATAACTGGGTTGATGAGTAATAGAGAAAGCAAGTTAAGTTTATGTTTATTCTCTCTGTCTCATTTTTCAATATGGTATCCAAGTTGGATTAGTTGTGTGTTTTTTTGTAAGAGTGCCTAGGATAATGAGAAGCATGTGAGAATATGCTAGGATATTTTAGAAAAGTGCATGATAATTTTATTTACTGTGTTTCTAAGAATTTGCATGTTAGTGTAGAGAGATGTTGCAATGATCTAAGAAGTAGAGGAAATAAGGTTCTCATTGTGATGCATAAAAGAATAGGAACAACGATGCTATGGAGAGTAGAGTTGTTGGTTAATGAGATGAATCTTCCTGCACATGGTTTGAGGTGGGGCATGAAAGAACCGTCGATTGAAGAGTGACTGCATGATTCCACAAAGGATCCACTATTTGCATAGCTATACCCCTAACACTGCCTGTATATACAAAAATTTGCAGTCAATTCCTAGAACTAAAGTCAGTACTCACATGTGAAGAAAATTAATATCCCTTCAGATCTGAAATCATTGTGGAGAAGAGAGAACTATTGGGATTAACCTGCATAATAAGGTTATAAATAGAGAAATAAAGAATATAACATATTATACAACACACACAGACATAGGGATACTTGATATTCTTTATTTATCAGTCAATAATGGAGAACTGAATACACAAGTATCATGAATCACCTCATGAGATTCAATATTTCAATAGGAAATATATCAAATGTTTCAAGTAGGTGGCGATCCAAATACTTGAGAGTCCTCTAAATTGTAACTATAAGGGTATGTGTTTCCACCACCCAACAATCTCCACCTTGTCAACAATTTTCCCGATACCTTGCTAACAAATCAATCATCACCTTTCTTGTAATCCAAGAGAATCCAAACACCACTGCAAATTCTCTAACACTAAGGCAGTGGGAGAAGTGATTCATGGACCTCTTAGAAGCCAAGGGTTTCATGTCATGTTTGTTGCACCCTATCTCTACAACCTCTTCCAGAAAACCTCGCCAGAGAAATGGTTGAGAAAGATTGAGAGTGACAATATCAAACTTGGGGAATTCCCATTCGCATAGAATTTGTCCAAGAGTATACGCTCTCGACACCCTTGTCCCTTTTCATGCATGGACCATATTCCCTCGGCTCTCATAGACCACCACTTGACCTCAGCTCTGATACCACTTGTTGGGATTGACCTGCATAAAATAGTTATAAATACAAAAAAAGACAAGATAATGTATTATACAACACACAAAGACAGAGGGGGAAATGATTGAAATACCCTGATTTTGAGTCCCCATATTAATAATGTATTTTATTTATTTTATGAAAGGTTGTTATTCCCAAACAATTAAAAGGGGTCAGAGTGCCTAGGAAATGTAATACCTTGAACATTGCAAATAATTAAATACATCATTGGTTGCAATATGGACAAGGACAAGAGTTCTAGGGGGCCATGATGCCATGTGATATGGGGCTAAAGGGGATAAGTATTTTTATAATTTTTTATCTACCCATCTTGGTTTTAATTAATAAAAGTGGTTACATAAGCTTCTTGGGGAAAGACCATGTGGTTCTTGATTTCCAAGTAAATACATAAAACCCTTTAATGGATTTCTTCGGGGTTCTTCTCCATTCATTTTTTCACTCTTCCATTCTATCACTGGGTTCATCCAGTCATTCATTATTCCTCATTCATTATTGCTATTTTTTGGGACATGGAGACAAATTGCCGATGGAAGAATCCATCATTTTGTTGGTTGTAGTAATTACGAGTGTATTCCAACCATGAATTGGTTCTTGCATGCGTGATATGCATTGGGATGTGCTAAACATTTCCCACAATTGTGAATCCTAAGAGTCCTAACATGAATATTCTTGACTAGATGCACTAGATCCCTCGAAATAAGTTGAAAGTGTGAGGAACTGCATGGAAGTGAAGGGGGTTCATTGTCTTTGGGTGGTGCCAGTTGGAGAGAAGAGAGTTGGTGTATTTGGGATTGTTGTGTGTTGAGAATCTTGTGAGAGATTGAGTACTGACTGGTTTGAGACGCTGAGTGTCGCTCTGGAACCCGTCCTTCTGGATTTATATCCCTAGGTTAGGGGTGAAAAACTGTTGAGACTTGGAACAACAATGTCTAATGTTGGGTGGAATATCCTTTGTTTGTAGCTAGTTGGTGATTAGTTTTATCAAATATAAGTTATCTCTATCATGTGTTTCTATGCTTGTGTATTTATTTTTGTTTCGTATTAATTATTATCTCCGAGATATGTATTTTAATGTTCACACTTGTTGGTTATTTTTGTGCATGGCATGATCAATATTTCCTTTTAAGTCTAGCATGAATCTTGATTATTGCATTTCTGTCATGCTTCTTCATTAATTAATTATTACCAGAATTCAAAACCAGTTCTTCAAGTGCGGTTTAAAGTAGCGTGGCTAGCATGTTGGTCGTTGGGTACATTACAATGATACTCTTTATTGCTCAGTCAATAATGGAGAAATGAATACACAAGTCTCATGAACCACCTCATGGGATTCAATATTTAAATAGGAAGTATCTAAAGCGTTTTCAAGGAAATAGAAAGACAAACAATTTAGAGTCCTCTAAATCGTAACTGCAAGGGTATGTGTTGTCACCACCCAACAAGACAAAGGTGATTACAATGAGAGAAAATATATTGATGCTCCTGTAGCCAACAATCTATCTAGAATAATAAGTTGCCCATGTGTTTAAGAAAAAGAAACATCTGATTGCAATTATATTGGTTTGTTTTATCACTTTGTGTTCAGGTTATATTGCAGTAGAAACTAAACATGAATGATACCTCTTGTGTTAGAATATATTAATTGTTCTATTAATCATGGATAAATGGGCTCTTATCCAGGTATTATCTTGTTTGAACACTATTGGAAGATGAAAATTCCTCGCAATGAAAATGTAGATTTTGTGGGGATTCAAATTCAAATATGATCATGGGCATTTTGTTGCAAACCTCATCCATTTAAGAATGACCATACATGTATATATTTTCTTAATTGCTGATTTTGGAATTTACTTTATTTTACTTTTATCGAGAAGTCATAATTTTACTTTTGTATTTGAAAATTTTCTTATGAAATTATTTGTAAAAGTTTTGGTTGATTTTAAAATGATCCAAATCATTGAATTTTTGAAAAGAAAAATGATAATGGTCCTTACTTATAAAAGAGACACAAAAGACACAATTTTACAGTTCCATATACAACACATGAATTCTACCAGATTAAAAATACTTATATTTTCTAAAATTGAAGGCACCAATAATGTGTTGGGGAATCCATCATTAAGTGATGAAATTGGTAGTTATATTATGAGTAGTTGCATATGGACAAATTGTTTTAATAATGATATGGGCCATCCATATCAATCAAATCAAATAAGAAGTGAAGTAGTGCAACGTTCTTTCGAAATCGGGCCACTTCTCAAATTGTAAAGAGTTTTTGGTATTACTGAAAGTGATGGTTGACTTTGCCATTAGTGAAATGATGAAGATGATAATGTAATGGTATGGTTTTACAATTGTAATTTTGTGGAAGAGACAGTTTTGTTATTGTATACAAGTTGATGTTGTAATAATTTTATTGCAAGGGGAGTATATAATGTATCTTTAGTGTTAATTGATATTTTGTAAATACTTTCGAATTGATGTTATGGTTTGTTATGGTTACATAAAAAGTTGTAGTATTTACTTTATTAATTTAATAGAGTTTCATTGTTGTAATTTACTAATCTAACAAGTAAAATTGAATGAAAATCATGCTTCATTTTAGAAATCAAACATTGGATGCAAAATCATGCTTAATTCTAGAAACCAAATATGAATAGTGAAAGATAAAGAAACTAGACTCTAAATGAAGAGTCAAAGTAAAAGTGATGCATGATGATGAGATAATAATGATATTAGTTTGGTAATGGTCTTATGTTTTGAGAATATGATTGATAACAACAAGTCATGATAACCTTGGTGATGTTGTAAAGTATTTAGAATGTTTGTTGTACTCGAGTTTAAATGATGTAAATATATATATGATTTTAAGACCTACTAAAGAGATGCGAACCCCATTTTGGTACACTTGAGTCATAAGACCTATATTTAGGTATGTAGGCATGTAATTCCCCAATATTGTTGCAAACATTGTTATTGATGAATGTTTTTTATAGAACAATGGTGCATGAGTACCAAGTTGTTAAATTAACCACTTAGATAGGTATTAGAGTGGCAGGTCTACTCGTATATTGGTTTGATGATTAGATTGAAGATAATGTATCTTTAATATGGGAGGAAATGTGTGAACTAACATGAAAAGTGTGAGATTATTAGGGACCAAGTTAATGAATCATGTATACGAAAAGGTTGCTTAAAAAATTAACAAAGAATAAAAATCAATGATAATGCACCCAAATGAAGCCCAAGACATATAAATACAAAAACTAAAGATGAAATAAATTCAGTGATGAAAATATTTAAAAATGAAAACATCATCCACATGAAAAGGAAGAAAACAAAATTAGGTAAGTAAAATAAAATTGAACAAGAAAACAAACATGAAGAGGAAGTGCTAGATATAACAAAAATACACACATAATTAATTTTTCCCAAGATTTATTTATTTATTTTTTAAATAATCTTGAATCTTTATATTGCCATAATAATAGTTTACAAAAATATTGTTGTTGGCCTGCCACTAGGGAAACTACACCAAAAATAATGCATCAAATTGTCTGTGGTAACATGGAAGAATTGCCTTTTAAAACTGAAAGTTTGGATATAAATCAAAGTAAGAATATAAGTGAGAATAAGGCTATCTACTATGCCAAAAGAAAAACAAAATTGTTGATTTTTCCTACCTTGACATTTGTGAGGTGGGATTGAGACCCCAAACTCTACTAGAGCAAATAACAAATTGAAAAAACAGAAGACCAAAAACACTAGGTAGAGGGTTGGCCCTCATTCGAAGGCACCTGGGTTTGAGACATAGTAACTCAAGATAGATATAAACCAGTTAGATGGTTGGACATCAGATTCAGCTTGTGGTTTTGGAGCCTAATGTTTCCTTGAATTTCATTGAGCTAGAGTAGAATTTCATTTTTGTCCTCCTTTCTATCAACCATGTTGTGGCCCAACATAAGATTCAAATACCAGTATATATCCAAAGTCCTCAGGTACTATGAGACCTTAGACCTTGTTTTACCAGTGTATGAGACCCACAAGCCAACAACATCGAGAACCTCATCATCTGAGATAAAGTGCCTCAAAATTTGAACGTCATCCTTTGCTAATTCTATCTCATCTTGGATATGGGGAAGGGTGTGAGCTAGATAGAGTCAGATGACTCTTTTGTAGCAACAGCTAGATGGGAACCAGAGTGACCTCTTTGTCTACATGAAGAAGCTTCTCAAGCATGACAAGATTGACCCCCGCAAGCCATTCAATTCTGAGTGAAGAGGAAAAGGGATGAGGGAGAGGATGGAAAATGAGTTGACATCGAGGTGGTAGAGGAGAGGGGAAGGAAGTGTAGTGGGAGATAAAGGTGAGGGGGCAAAGATCTTTGAGGAGCAGGGATAAAATAAACAGTGACAAGTTGAAGGAAGAGGAGAGGGTGTCACCATTATGAGAGTAGTGAAGGAGATTAATTAGAAGTGTTGCAAAGGAGTATCCCATGATGAGTTGCAGGATGAGAATCACGTACTAGGTGGACGAAAGGTACCTTCATAACATCATAACTAGGAAATGAGTTGGATGACCACGAGGAGGAATGATGTAAGATTTACACATTTGAATGGTGTGATAACTCAGCATGAGATGAGGCGACGAGATCTTGAGGAGGGTGGAAGGTGCCAGCGGGTTGAGGGGAGACATGGCGGTCTACCTCGAACTACGACCCTACAACTTGTCTCTTCCTTATCAACCGATATGGGGGTTTCCTAAGAAAAATAGTTAAATATACTATTGTGTAAATAAATTACTAAACATATGCATAATATAGAAAAAAATTAAATGTCTATGTTTTAATATACCTAAGTGTAAATTCTAAATCCAACTTCTTCTGGCGAGATGTTGCGGCTAACTGTTCATCGTAATAATTCGAGCAAGACAATGTTTTAGGGAAAAAATGAGAATGCCAAATGTAAGGGTGTTGAATTTTCCTTGAGCTCCACACCCTCATAAAATAAAAAAAGTATTTTTCTTCATCTACATACCCTCATAAAACAAAAAAAATTAATGGGGAGGTGTGACAAATAATTTAATAAAAAATACATAATTTTGTCATTTCACTTGTGAACACATAATTTTATTTTTTTAGTTGTTAATTTTGATGCAATGACATTCATTGTACTTATTAAGTTTTATAAATTTTAATATCTATATCTATATCTATCTATCTATCTATCTATATAATGAAAAAATGAAAGTAGCTTTATTAAAAAGGACAAAGTTACATCAACAAATGCTCTTGGCATTCCTGAGGTTATACAACCCCGAATATTCTATCAAGGTAGGAGATCAAATTCAAAATCATAGACCAACAACATAGACTAAATACATAATCAAGTTTGATATACGAAAATACCTCAAACTAGTGAACAATAGTTCCAAACTTATAGAGCTCAAAAATACATGTATCATCGGGAAATAACATCTTAAAGTCAAGAATAATCTATGGTGTTAAATAATATAGTGAGCCAAGTGTTGTGAATAAATTACAAGGAGCCATGCAAACCCTTTTCCCAAACTTCCGAGACACCTTTGTCCAAGAACAATCCATCTTTTGACTGTTGGTCCTCTTCCTTGTTCTAATTCTTATAGACATGAGTAAAGGAGATGTGTGAGAAGAAAGTAAGTAATCTTTTGACATCGCCCATAAGTGGTTATAGTGTGTTTTAATGAAGAGAATGAGTTCCATTCATGAAATTTATAACTAACATTGAGTCCCCACAAATGTTTAGATGGGAGATTCCTCTTCCCTTGGCTAGTAAAAACAAGAGTTTTGTAGCCATGAATTCACTAAATTTGTTTAAGGGCTTGCCCAAAATTTCTACAAAGGAAATTGTGGTATCCTCATAGTTATGTATCATTCCCCATACTCCCCTTTTTGTTGGTGTACCCTAGGAAACCCTATCAAAGAAGGCTTGGGGGAGATTTTTTTAATAGATGGAGTTGGATGGATTTTAGAAAGAGATTTCATGCTAACCATATTCTCCATGATGTGATCAAGTGAATTTCTTTGATGTTTAAATAAATTAGGTCATCCATTCAAGATTGTAGAGCAACGTCGATCGTCTCTCCTCCCCACTGAATTGAGTGCCCCAGTGATTTGTAGATTTCATTCCAAACCAAGCATGAGAAAGGGAAATGTAAGAACATAAGTAGGCTAGTTTGAATGTCCTATTTAAACAAGGATCATCTACTAGGTCACAAAAAATTCATTTTCTGTAGATTATCCTAGGTAGGAGATTTATTGTGGAGCAAAAACCACATAAACAATTTCAAATTTTCATAAATTTTCATTTCCAAAGTATTTTCCCCTACCAAGGGGGATGGGTTGCATTATTATCTAGTATTAATGTGGAATATCAAATTTTGGGAGCATATCCCCCCGCTGGATTAAAATAGAAAATCAAGGAGTCTTCTTGGTCTATAGGATATACCAAGAAGGTTTTTAGAATATCTAGATAGTCCACCTAGAGAGGGACATGTATTTATTCCAGGACTCCCTCCTGCCATATTAGCCAATGAGAGAGTCCATATTGAAAATTTATTTGATATATTTCATGTAGATAAAAGAATCCTCGTTGAGTAATATGAAATATGTGTAACATCCCGCTCTGGCGCACTGACAAAACTTATTATTTGAGGACACTTGCTCGCAAGTGATCTGGATTTTATGATGATGAACCACTTAACCTTGATGATGATGCGTCATGATTGATGACAGGATGTTTTACTATTGCTGTATAGAGGTGCTATTGACTCAGTTTCATTGAGTGTGCAGGGTTTCGGACCTTGAGGATGCAGAGGCATCGGTGGAACTCCCTTGGACTCTGGATTGAGTTAGGGAGTGGGCTATTTGAGTTGTTTCATTCACGGTGATATTGTTTTGTTTTGATGAGATGTTATTGATGTTATGATATGTTGTTGACATGATCTGACATGATGGTTGATGATGCAGGCTGATGATAGCTTGTCGACCAGAATCACATATGGAGTAAAGGGTCCACACACGAGTTCCAGAGAGATTGAGGGACAGGGGTGGACAACAGCCCTGCCACAGCCTACTAGCACTCCCACCGTGGCTCAAAATGTAGGTTAACGATTACCTAGTTCGAGAGGATCCACGATGCCGTGAGGGAAGACTGCGACAGTCGCTCACGATGATTCTAAGGGGCGCAAAATAAGGCGGGG
>JASDQU010370902.1:39297-49703 GCA_032191745.1 Picea mariana
TCCAATGAATCTTGCTTAACCTTTTCCATGAGAATTCCCTCATTATATAGGAGAGAATGAGATATTTACTTGGATAATAATGATCCCAAAATATCAGGGAATCTAGTACAAAGATAACCATTCGAATGCCAACCCATTCTTCTAGAAGATTCCCTTCTAGAAGCATCGAGAATTCATCTTTTTCCATGCTTTAGGAAGAGTTTGCACCCTATCTATTCAACACAGTGCGAGAAGTTCGCACCCTGGCTTAAAGCAGCCTGCGAGAATGGGTCATTCTCGCACCCAAATGTATTAGTAGCTTGTGAACCTTCTTCAAAAATGAGTTTTCTGGGAAAATATGAAAGTAACTTTTCTCAGGAGAAAGTTCTTATGAAGAGCATGAGTACACCATTATCAATACATCGTCATGACGACCAAAATCATGGGTAACAACCACTTTTTTCAAAATGAGATATACGAGCTAACAAAGAATTGATTTCATACCATATTGTATTGTCTAGACCTCATCATCCGTTTGATTACCTTGTCTGTCTATTCGCCTACCCGATCTCCTTGATTACAAGTGTGAATGTTGGGTGAGCATAGCATGCTAGAGAAGTCTATGGAGGATATTTTGATAGACCTCATGGCTGAGAAAGTCATGTCTATAGGAATACAAGAATCATCAACTGGTGGATTGCAAGCATCCCCATTGACTGGACAACATTCTAGTCGTTCTACTGAGAAAAGAGGTAAACACCCCGATGATCTGGCTAACGCAAAGCAGATCCCATCAGTCTTGCTAGACTACATCCTACCTTTGACTGGCATGGTTAACCATGATAGTGTCCCACATGAGTTTGAATACATGTTGATCACTACATACCTCCCAAAGGAGATAGGCGCAGTTGGAGCCCAGTTGGGATTGATCCCATCTCTCAAGATCAGTGACTTCAACCTTGGAGATTGGAAGAACTATGCGATGCTCACTCTGCATAGGTACCTGATGAAGATGACTGGAAAGAAGACCAATATAGTTCCCTATTCATGGATTAAGGAGATCTCATAATTCATGATATTGAACATGATGAAGATCTCCCATTTCAGCTGACATCAGGAGGTTAACGCTTGCATTAAAACCCTCCTATGGTGCTATCATAGAGGTTATCTTTGGTTAGATAGGTGCATCACTATGGATCTGGTGTTGATCCACCTGATCACTGGACTAAGAATGCAGGAACCGGAACCTCACTAATTCTACCCAGGGAAGATGTCAGATCACTCCTTGGCCCAATGTATAAAAGAATACTATGGTGATGTAGAGAAGGGGAAGCGCGGCTACAAGGTAGCCTCCATCCAGGATGGCGTAGTGCACCTTTCTTTCCAACTGATTGTTGGCAAGCTCATCAGAAAGAACTGGCTGACACAAGTCACAAGGTTCGTAGTAGACCTAATAGGGAAATGTGTCGAAGGAATACAGATGAATTGGGTGAGTTACCTCATCAACGAGCTGGAAAACGACTGTCGCGAAGCGCAATATCAAGGGTATGAGTTTCACTTTAGTTGGATATTGGTACTGATTCTATTTATCACTTGGAAAATGCCAGAAGGAAAAGCCTTCCTAGAAGTTAAGCAATCGGATCCATTGGCCACAAGGTTCACCACCTTGTGGTACACGAATTATATGGTGAAGAAGTGGCAGTCGAATGTTGTCTTCCATACCTACTACCTACAGCTGAAGCATTGTTGGCACAGGGGTAGACCCAGGGTTCAACTCCAAGAGCACACCAACAAGCCCTAACAACTGGCCCTTTTGGAAACACCTATGATGCAGATGCAGTCTCACCGGAAGTAGCTATGGGGAGGTTGTAGGAGAGAGATGTCTACAAACAAAGGGAATACCAAGTGGATCTAATGCAAGAGAAATGCAACATTTATATATCACTTACCAGTTCAAATCTACTCCTCAAAACTATCTATCAGATCTAATACAGTAATGCAAATAGCAGTATAACAAATGACAAAGAACAGAACATCAATCACACATAACACAACATATATGTGGTTCACCCTCTCTCTAGGACTACGTCCACAGAACTATGCTTTATAATATATTAACATGAAGCATACAGTTCTTGTCTGTGCTCTTAGCTAGCATATCTTCTTTCTTATCCTTTATTTCTCTCTTTCTCCCTTCCCTACGCACCCAGCTATAGGGTTGATCTTCACACCCAACTGAAGATCTTACAATAGCAGAAGGCTCTCACAATACAATGGTCCTCTCTTACTAACAATATCTCCACATAACATAATCGAACCCATCCCAGGTCCTCTTGACATTTATTTATACATTAAAATAGTTTCACCGACAGCCTTAGGCCAAGACCTAAGTGTCAAAACCCTAGGTACCAAAAACCTAGATCAACATGACCCGCATTTTTAGGTCTTTGCCAGCCTATCTTTCCTTCCTTATTGCGCGGTGCTCCAAAGAATCCAACAGTATATTTTTCTTCTTACTGATTTGTCCACGATCCATCTTCCTTGTTGATCTTTCATCCTCGATCTCCATGTCCAATGCCCTGCTTTCTCTTACTTCGCTCCATCTTTTCTTCTCTTTTGCTTACTTCGACCCAGTAATAATCATTGTGTCTTCTGCGCAGTTCCCATTTTTCCTTTTCTTCCTTGATCTTCACTTTCTTCCATAACCAAGGGCCAACAGGCCCCCAACACTCACCTTTGACGTATCTCGAGGCAATTCAAATCTCAACTTCTTGTTTTACTTTGACTTTAGACTGCAGGGCAACCTTTGCTTCCAATTCTAGTCCTCCCTTCCTTCCTTGTGCAAGCTGTCTTTTCCATGTCTGGTACCCAATTTCAACTACACCTCGTACCTAGACCCTTTTCCTCATGCTTTTACTGAGATCTGGAAGGCATCTGGTTTTCATCGTATAAATTCATCCGGCTATCATTCACCAAACCTTCCTTCCATTCTCCATTCAAAGTATTCAACTGCACAACTCCTCCTTCTGTAACGTAGGTGACCTCATATGGCCCAAGACAATGCATTCTGAACTTCCCATGATGCTTCATGAACTTATTGTCATATACTAGTACCACATCACCTTGCTTAAATACCTTCTTATTGATGTGTCTGTCGTGGTAGGACTTCTCTCTTTCCTTGTGTACTTGTTTATGGAATCCTGCAATGAATCTGTCTTCTTCCAGTTTGACCGACTGCGTAAGCCTCTCTCTAACAGTGCCAGTGTCATCCATATCTATAAAGGAAACAATTCATAAGATAGGTACCAAATATTCCATTGGGACAACGAATTCAAGACCATAAACCAACTTGAAGGGGGTTTGCATGGTCAGTTTCTTGCAAGTGGTTCTATAGGCCCATAACACTACTGGTACTCTTAAATCCCAATCATCCATGTTCACACTGCAAATCTTCACCAGCGCTGTCTCCAAAATCTTGTTGAATGATTCTACTCTCCCATTCACTTATGGATGGTAAGGTGTTCTCTTCTAATGATTAACTGTAAATTCCTCAGTCAAGGCTTCAATTGTTTTATTAATGAAATGTGTGCCTTGATCTCTCATGAGGATCTTCGGGCATCCAAACCTGGTTATGATGTCTTCAAATATGAAGCATGCAACTATAGTGGCACTATAGTCCTTAATTACTCTTGGTTCAGCCCATCTGGTCAAGTACTCTGTCATAGTGATTATGTACCTTGCTCATGTGCACTTTCCTCGTGTGTTAATAGGTCCCACGAAGTCAATGGCCCATTTCTCAAATGCTTGTAGGGTCATTTGTGGTGCTAACAACATTTCATCTCTTTAGGACGATTTTCCAACTCTTTGGCATACATCATAGACTCTATAATAGTCCTCTTTGGCATATACATCATAGACTCTTTGGCATACGGTAGCCCACCAAAGGCCAGCTCGAAGAACCTTCTGCATAGATTCCTTCCCTGTGTAGTGTCCTCCTACGATGCCTTCATGAGCTTCGACAAGGATCAACGGTCACTCTATCTCCATAACACACCTCCTTAGTATCTCATCAAGTCCCATCTTGTATATTTGTCCAGCTATAAGTGAAAATTATGTGGCACACACTACTAGTTGTTTCTTCTAGGTGATTATATATTCATGACGTAGACCCCCAACCCTCATGTCAGAGTTCGCACAGGATATTTCAATTTCAACCACTTAGAGTCTGACTGGCTCCTCAATTTCCTCTTCGGAATGATTCTTTAGACACCCCACTGAGTGTATTTCATAGGTCCTTCTGAGTTATGCTCACGTGATCCTTGCACCAGCATAAACTTCGTGATCAACACCCAACTGTCATTGGGACTTTCCCCTTTTGTTTTCGGGATACCGGATTTCACGATTTTGCGAATCCTGATGTCGAGCGTCTTACCTTTTCGACCCCTAAAACCCAACACATAAAACACTAGACACTTCTCGCCACCGACTTCATCTTTTCACTCTTCATGATTTCGGGGGTTGCGATGGGGTGAAACTCTGCCTCTTGACTCCTGGAGTCCCAAAATCCGAAGTACTGAAATCCCAAAAGTCCACTCTAAGTCCTTTCGTACTTTGTGACTTCAGAATTTCCACTTCACTATTTCCCACTCCTTGTCATCAGTATTCCCAGTATGTCGAACCCTGAAATATCGAAATGATACTATCTCACTTCCAAGGAGATCAACGGCTGTGGATATCTCCTTGATCCGATGGCTGGTGCGATTTCACATACCGGGAGTTCGTGATGCTTGATCTTGAACTCTTTAAATCTTATACTTTTCGGACCCTGAATTACCGAAATGATGAAATGGTTTTCTTTCCTGGTATTTCGCAAACCAGTGGTTCAAAACTCTCGATTCTAAAACACTGTCTCCTCGAGATCCCAGATCTTGAAATGATGAAATATCGAAATGCTCCTCCAAATGTATTTCACATTTCTCGATTTCAGAGCTTCTTATGTGGAGTGATCTACTCCTTATCAATCAAAATTCCAAAATGCCGAGTCCAAAAATGACGACAAATATCCTGCCGCGAATTCTAATTTCGGGCTTTTCTCCCCCCAATTTCCCAGTCACACGTCCTCAGGACCTCCGAAATCTCAAATTCTAAAATCCCAAAATCGTCACTCTTTACCTTTATACATGAAACTCTTTTTGTGTTTCGGGAATTTGATCAACCAAAGGTTTCATCCACACTTTGGACTTATGACCCCCGGAATGTCGAAATGATCTCGATGGTCCAATGATCGAAATCAATGGTCCACGTTAAATCCTACCTTTCGAAGGTGGATCTGTCCAATGCTTAAATTTCCTCGCAACTTTCTTGGATCCTATGGTCCTTGCTATTTCGTGAGTTCTCCTCGAAGAATTTTGACCGTTCAGTTTCCTCCTCAAGAACCTCTGGCTCAAAATCAATTCTGCGATCCTTCTCTGGGGCATGACTTCTGCACAATGACTTGAGCTTCCTCCTTTCTCTTGAATGATTCAAAGGCCCTAACCCTTCTGATATTTCTTTCACAAACTCGGGTCTTCAAGGAGACTCCTACACGCACTCCTTGCAGCAATCCTTCAAATATTTATAAGTATTTGAATTTCTCGACTCTGTGCAATTCCTCTGCAACAATAGTCCTTCAATCTCTCAACCTTATTTGATAAGTTCTATGGTCTCAACCATCCTACACACACCTTGCACGGCTTTTGTTCTTATCTTACACTTCTACTGAAATGAGAACAACGGTATCCATCATGATCTTTCAGAGATAAACTCTGAACCTTCGTCATCGCACTCCTTGTAGACGTTTCACTACACTTCTTGCAGGAACTCTCACTCAGGAAGAGAAACAATTGAAACTCATTCTCTTTCTCTCTTAGAATTTAAACATTCAACATGAAAAAATACCTTCACACATAGCCTAATAAAAAATGCATGACAGAGAGAGTAAGAAACTGTAAGCAAACCATTCAGCATGTATACACAGAAAACATCATAACACCATGAGTCTGAATC
Organism: Picea mariana; assembly: GCA_032191745.1. Lineage (NCBI taxonomy): Eukaryota > Viridiplantae > Streptophyta > Pinopsida > Pinales > Pinaceae > Picea > Picea mariana. The sequence continues at coordinate 45,322 of JASDQU010370902.1, forward strand.
AAAGCTTCATATATTAATTCAAGCTTTTGTACATGGGTTCTCCTCTACACTCTTCTTCTACAGCTCTCCTCTTCTCTATGATAATGTGCTTAATTCCTAATTTTTGATTTCTAAAATGATACAAAGATGATGGTGTCTATAGTTGTTTTCCTTCATGTTCCTAAAACTGTCTAATCTGGAATTTAAATCTACCTACTTTCATTAACTAGGCATAAATGCCTTTTACATTGACAGATGAGAGAAAATTGCTCAAGATCTGTTTACAACCACTTATTCATAAATGCGTGTACACCTTCCTTAACTATTTCATTAATATTTCTTCTTTAGTCTTTCAAAATATCTCAAAACATTTTCAACATGTGAAAAAAAAATGCGTTGTGCTCATCCCAGCTGTCTTCCACCTCCGCACTCGCTTGCTACTAGCGATGTGCCTGCATCATACTCCCTCGCTTGAAAATTTTCATGGACTCCTATTCATGAGTTCTTGCACAGTCTATCCATGCTTTTGAATCTCTACTTCACTCTCCCAACTAGCATCTTCAACTGGATGTCCCTTCCATTTGACCAAGTATTCAAAATACTCTTTTCTCCTGGTCCTCTTGCCGATTCTCTTGTCAAGTATATTTTCCATCTATGCTTTTCAACTACAGGAATTTGTTTAGTCCACTAAACCTCTGTCTGGTCATTGTCTGCTCCTGCTTCTTCAGCTCTATAAGGGTACAAATCTTCAATATTGAATATCGGTGAAATTCCAATCCCATCGGGTAATTCGATCTCATATGCATTTGCCCCAAATTTCTTTACGATCTTGCATGGCCCAATCTTCTTCATTTTTAGTTTGTTATATGTTCCCCTTGGGAACCTTTCTTTCCTCATATGTGCAAGAATCAAATCACCAAATTCAAACTGAATTTCTCGCCTCTGTTGATCTACTCCTCATTTATACTCTTGACTCGAATTTTGCAAATGTTCCCTCACTTGGCTGTGAAGTTCCTTCATTGCCTCTGCAAAATCCTCTGCACTAGCACTTCTAGTTTCATTCTGTTCTGAATCCTTCAATTCAGAAACTCCCCTTGGCTGCATTCCATACACAATTTGGAATGGACTCTGCCATGTGCTTCTGTTGAGTGAATCATTGTAAGCAAATTCTGCCTATGGCAGAATGTGATCCCACTGACCGTGGTGTTCAGTCACTAGGCTCCTTAGCAAATCTCCCAAGATTTTGTTCACAAATTCTGTCTGCCCATCCATCTGAGGATGATAAGCTAAGCTAAAAGACAAATTTTTCCCCATCCTCTTCCATAAAGTCCTCCAGAAATGTCCCACGAGCTTGGTGTCTTGATCCGAAACTATACTTCTTGGTAAGCTGTGAAGTCTGACAACTTCCTTGAAAAACAAGTTCGTAATATGTGTTGCGTCACTATTTTTCTGGCATGGTATAAAATGTTCCATCTTTGAAAATCTGTCTACCACCACAAAGATTGAATCAAATCCTCTTTGTGTTCTTGGCATCCCCAATATAAAATTCATGCTCACTGCATCCCATGGCCTCTCAGGTATGGGTAATGGATGGTACAACCCTGTGTTTTGCCTTTTTGCTTTTGTGTGTTGATAAATCCTGCATCTGTCCACAAATATATTTACATATGTCCTCATCCCTAGCCAAAAATATGAGCCATTTAATCTTGAGAACGTTTTTTCATGACTGAAATGTTCGACCAATCCTCCACTATGTTTTTCTTTCAACAGATTCTCCCTCATGGAGCATTTTGGAATACATAATTGATTGCCTCTGAATAATAATCCATCCTAGATCATATATTCGGTCCACTGGCTTCTGTCCTTGAGAATTGGATTCTTAGATGTCTCATATGCCTCTTTAAAATCTGGATCATCTCTCTACATTTCTTTGAGATTATCAAAACCCAAAGTTTTGACTCTAAATTCCTGCATCAACAACTTTGTTAGCAGTTCAAGAAATATGTTTAATTACAAAAGTAAAATTATGCATATATTCAACCCATTTCGCATGCTTTTGGTTCCATTTCTCCTGTCGAGTCACGAATTGCAAAGCGTGATTATAGCTGTACAAAACAAACTCTTTAGGAACCAAATAATGTCTCCATTTCTTCAACGCTTGTATGACCGCATAAAATTCTTTTTCATATGTGGAGTACTTAATCTTTGCTTCATTCAACTTCTCACTGAAGTATGTGACCGGCCTATCATCTTGTCTCAAGACTGCTCCAATTAAAAACCCACTAGCATCACACTTGACCTGAAATGTCTTACTGAAATATGTGTTGGCAGCCAATTCAATTTTTTCCATTGCCCTAAAAGATGCCTACACCTATGTCCCTTGAACTTCAAATTTCAATCACATTTTGCAAATAGACGATATTTTCATTTCATGTGACACTTGCAAATTGTTCGATTTAGTTTTCACCACTAAAAGCGTGAAAACTCCTCTATCATTATTTGAGCTATCATAGTTTTTTATCGATATTTTGAGTGGCACTTTACCTTTGGTTTATCATGTGGCTGAAAAGATTTTTCAAACTATGCCTATTCGGACGTTTTTACTTTGACTGCGCAATTTGATTTTATTAAACTGATAAGGCATTGAGCATATGGAGACTTGCCTAGTCATTAATTTACATATAGGTCATGGTTTATTTTTTGTTTTTATGTATGTAATGAGATCCTTATGATAAATTTATGAGCTCTTGGCTTATCGATTTCATGAAATCAATTGTCACCATGTTTATAAAAACATTGGTCACAATGTTTATAAATGTTTGATTACACATGGCGCGTTGGTTAAACATTTGGATTTTGATTTAATGGTTTGAATTATCACAATGGCACATGTTTAACTTTGGGTTTGATTTTATATTGAACGTTCATGGTTTCAAACAATACATTGGCGCATTGACATATCATCCACCATTTAATTCTTGGGTTGGCCGAATATTATGGTTTGAATGATGTTATGATTGATTGAACAGTGTTGTACTTGGCCATTACTATGCTGCATGGCTGTGATAATCCCACCACCCTCGCACGCGCACATTAATTTGCTTCCCCTTTCATCATTCGCAGCTGTTAGCCCAAATGATTTTTTCTCCTGTGTATTGTCGTGAGGGCTGAACCCAATGGTAGCCAGGCATTGTTTATGTTCGATGGTGCTAACAGTGACCTTGAGGAATTTGGCTAGCTCCCGTTCATACAGAAGTTTGATGGTTTAACCCTTGCGTGGCTCGGCAATTCGCATTAACCTTTGATGGTTTCCGAGCCAAGGTTGGGGATGTTCAATTGGAAATTGACGAGCAATTTCTCAGTTTAGCTACTGGTCTGTTTGCTACTGGATAGAAATGGTCAAAAAAATTTCAAAGTGGAAGATGTCCCGTGGACATTGCTCTTCCAGTCTCGAAAGGTGAACTCCTGTGACAAAGGTTTACCCGCAAATATGCTCAAGCAACGTTGGCACGACCTTTTGATGATAACCAAGTAGTTTATCACCTGCGAGAGCCGGTATGGTTTCGTTTTCTTATACCATCTCCGTTTACTTATGGTTTTCATGGGCTATGAGCTTAATATGCCTTATTATCTGCATAGGAGCCTGCTCAAAATGTCTAAAAGATACAAACGGAACCAGGCCGATAACAACCTTTTTCACTTTGGGTTAATTAAAATGCTTGTGGTTTGTCATTTGGGGTTACACAGAGACTGTTGGAATGATTTTCTTAATCGCAATAATTTTGAGGACTCAAGCCCACCACAAGTTGACAAACCTATGGTGAGCGAGAGAAAGTCTGTACCCCCTATGCCTTACAGTGCTCTGTTACCTAAACCCCTACCTGACTCACCTATTGACCTACCCAATTCTGTGACCAAAGATGTGGTAAATATTAAACCCGTGGCTAAAAGGCTTAAGGCCAAACCTACTACGAATTCCAAAGGCAAAAAGAATTCCCGATTAATCTCTCGCATGGCAAGAAACAAACCGAGACCTCATGTCAACCCTGACCCTATCATGGTGAGTGAAGATTCTGACTCGGAGGTGGAACGTTACCTGGAAAGTGAGTATCCCTATTCGGAAGGTCTGTGTGACAAACCCTCATACGACTTTGTGAAAAACCTACCACCTTGCTTGAAAAATGATCCTAATTATCCAGGCATTAAAATACCTCGTGAAACCCCTGGTGACTCATCACCATCCCCTCCTGCTCTATCTCAACCAGCTGCTCCACCATGTGATCAGTGTGGCTCATGGTTAGAAAGGTATTACCTTGATGTGCCAATGCTACAGTCCATAATTAATGCTCTGGAGGATCAAGTTGCAACGCTCACCAGTCAAAAGGATAAATTGATAGCCACTG
>JASDQU010370903.1:1975-14777 GCA_032191745.1 Picea mariana
CGTGGGGGAGTGCAGAGGGGGGGGTACCCCCTCTGCGGGGTCCGGGGGGCTATCCCCCCGGTTGGAGGGTCTGGGGGCAGGTGGGCCCCCAGCGGGGGTTCGGGGGCAGCATCCCCCTATGGGGGTTCAGGAGTGAATCCCCCAAAGGAAAAAATTGCCTTGTAAATGTATATTGTAATTTCATTGTAAATCTGAACCGTTCATTATAAAGTCGCAGATCTAACGGTAGAGGTTAAGTTAGGGTTTTTTTCCCTAGAAGGAAACCCTCTTTTATGAGGGAAATGTATTACAGCTATGGTTGATGGTGAATATTATATTCTGAGATAGGATACTGTGAGAGAAAGAAGAGGAAGTTACAACAGGATTGTTGTAGGTTGTATCCCTTCATATGTTGGATAATAATAAAGGAAGGACCTGCCAATTTCTCTGGTGGACGTAGCCCACACTGGGTGAACCACGTAAATCTATGTCTCTATTGTATTGTGTAGCTTCTGTGTTTTGTTTCTCATAAAGCGTTAGAAGTACAAAACACAGATAATAATGTGTTGAACATCCAACACTTCTTCACTTTCCACATAATAATATAGAGAATCATTAAAAATTTGGAAATGGAAGAAACTAACCTTGCTTACGTCTTTGTTATCGGATAAATTGGTAGGTGCGGACACTAACAGATCTCCCTATATCCACCTAGATCTAGAACAAAATAGGATAGGACACGACTCTTTCCCTAAGTTGCAATAATTGAATCTACTACTAAGAAGGAATGCGTGACATACCTTTATATCGCTTCCTTAGGTCTCTATTGTTCCTTCTTTTCTTCGGTGCTCTTGTGAAATTAGGTCCAAGACAACAAAAACCAATGAAAGTGAAGATATCAAAGTATATTAAATGTCAACCTATGCATATGATCAAGGAGTTATGCAATAAAATAAGAGTGATTTTATGGGAAAGGGACATGCCGCTGTATTATATTAAATAAAAGTAGAAGATACAACCGGATTGCCTTGATGTCGCAAGCTTCCTTTTAGTGACCCTTGGTTCCAACACACATACTTGCTTTGTATTCACATGAAGAAGATCCAATACAACTTGATAGACCAGATAGAGTCTTCAAGCTTCTGTCCAAGCAGAGTCCTTCACACAAATCTTTCACCAATTCTTCATTCAATCTTGCTTAACCTTTTCCATGAGAAACCTTTCAATATATAGAAGAAGGAGAGATGGTTAAATGGATGAGGATGATCCCACTAAATATGAGAAGTCAGTAGGATGCCAACCATGTGAATGCCAAGTCATTTTCTAGAAGATTCCCTTCTAGAACCTTCGTGACCTTTTCTCTTCTTCAAGCTTAAAAAAATGTTCCCACCCTACCTATAGAGAAGACTATGATCAGTTCGCACCCTAAGTATGGGTGGCCTGTGAGAATGAGGAATTTTCACACCCTATAACATAGGCAGCCTGTGAACTCATTTTAAAAATGTTTTTTTTGGAAGAAGACAACAATCACTTTTCTTAGGCAAAAAGTCCTTGTGGGAGCCTGAATACATCACTTGTAGAGACATCACCAGAGTGACCAAAATCATGTGTAATAGAATGCCCCCCAAAGTATGAGGATGGAATTTGTGACAGCCAAAATACTTTGTAAACTACATGTATGTGTCAGAAACTAGGAGTGCACCTAATCAGAAACCTGTAAATAACCAAGTATCTGCAGAATATAATACCAATTCTGAGGTAGGCATTCCTATGCTCAAATCACAAATGAATGGAATCATAAACATAGTTCATATCCACCAATCATACACTGTGGATCCATGTCATCAAAATGCTACATAGCCACCAGGAATAAACTGTGGATCTATGCAAGAAGATGTGAATTAAGATGACATAGCCACATGACATACAAAGTGGATCTATGTGTTGATACAAATCATACATACTCCATCGCAGCCTGGATAAAAAAGATGAGACCCAGGGTCTTCAATCTCGTGACCTGAAAGTATGAATCTAGCCATGCGATTACATGTGTTGAAGTTGAACATGGTAGAAACCACTTGATTACCAGTCATTGATGAAAACCATTAATAAGTGCGAGGGAAATCACCATTGATTTCAATGAATCCCAAGGTACCGAAGTAGAATCCGAATGAATGCGAATGAATGAGTTGAAGTCGAGCACTCGGCGGAATTTCTTGATCAGGGATCAATGAGGTGAAACCCCTGTCGAAAGTGAAGAGACTTGCCATTAAAGCATGCAGGTTCTAAGGTACTAAATGATTTCTATGTCTCATTTCCAGATAATGAGTCAGAGTCGACGAAATAAGACTCGTCACAGGAGGGCCTTGATGTATCCCCCATCAATGACACAAAATAAGTAACAGATTTTGAAGATGAAACAAAGTATGAATACAGGTTGAAACTGACACAGGGAAGGCCGACATAGTAAGAATGGACAACTACAGATGGTCAAATCAATAGAGGGATCGTGTGAACTTCTCTTGAACATATGAACGACACGACCAAGGAATTGACAACACTTACTCAAAGATGACCCAAGATATGACCTTGTAGCAAGTAAAATGAGAGACAAATGGATTTCCCAACCCAGATTCAAATGACAAATAGGGGGTGTCATGTTCAAGAGTGACACTTACTGCCATTAATATGACTACAAAAACACATCCCTTTCCCAAAATTCCCCCCACCATCTCTGGCGAGTACCTCTTTATTTTTACACAAGCTTGAGGAGGATAACATATGATTGTCGATGTAAGCTCATCCTTCGGATGAGTCCCTTAGAGTATATTTAATGAACCCTAGGAAGGAGTGGTTCGATCCCATTGCGGGGTTTTCAATGTTTTTTTAATGAGTCCAAGGATAGAAAACTTTGGGGTTTTTCATTTTTTGAGAGTCTAAAAAACACTTAAAGAGAACTCTCCCAGTTCCTTTTTCGTAAAAGAGTTCTACGAGACCAAAAAAGTGATAAACTATCGCCCGTCGAACGTTTTTTCAAATACTTTAACGAACATGAAAAAAACAAAATCACTCAACAATCTTTTCGTTTTTATGGAGCATGAAAATAGATTAAAGGATACTCCCTTAGGTTCATCGTTTTCAGGCTCAGATTCCTCATTCTTATCTGCTTTAAATGATGCTTCTCTAGAGGTGGGTTTATCCTTACTAATCCTCATTTCATAAGCAGTTAGAGTTCCTATAAGTTGATCAATAAACAAGGTCTTAAGATCATTCAGTTCTTCTATTGCAGAAAGTTTTGGATTAAATCTATTTGGTAGAGATCTTAAGATATTCTGAACTAAAAATACATCTTCAATTTTCTCAACAAGACCCTTCATGGCATTCACAAGCTCCTCAACTCTTAAGAAAAATTTATTAACTATTTCATCCTCATTCATATTTAGTTGTTCAAACTGTAATCTGTAGGTTTGAAGCTTGGCATCCTTTACCTTCTCATTACCTTCATAACTACTAATGAGTTTGTCCCACATTTCTTTGGCAGATTCTAAGTGCATAACTTTTACAAATTCTTCTTTTGCAAGCCCACTCAGAATAACGTTCATAGCCTTAGCATTGAAGCTGAATTCTAGCTTGTCATCCTTATTAGCTAGTACAACCGGCTTTACATAACTAGTCTCTACCAAATCCCAAACATTTGCACCTAAAGCCATTATGTAGGTTCTCATCCTAACTTTCCAAAAGCCAAAGTTTTTTCCATTGAACATAAGGGCCTTATTGGTTGAAGTTCCTTCATGACTTGTCATGTTTAAGCTCACTGATCTACCTTTAAATAAAAGGAACCATATCTGATACCAATTGTTGGACAACTGAGAGGGGGGGGCGGGGTGAATCAGTTGTTACTGTTCTTAAACAATTATGCCCATTTTAAACTCTTTATAGAACACTCAATGACAATCACAATAATGCAGGGAAGTAAGAAATAGAATATTCAACATCAATCACACACATGAAATATAAAAAGACAGATATTTCCTAAGGAAACCCATAAAGGGAAAAACTTCTTCTTCTTGATATGATAAGTGATCTTTATTTTTTGTACATTATCATTCTTATGAGCACCAACTCCTTTTGAGGCTACCACCTCTATTTTACAAGCAACAACTTGCTGAGAGCACCAACTCTCTGGTTTCTATAGCACCCACTAGAAGGAAGCACCAACTCTTTGAGTGTTCTAGCACTAACTAGATTGAAGCACCAACTTCCAGTTACATAGGCACCAACCTGTATAACAGAGAACAATAGTTCTCCCTTGCACCACCCTACTATCCTGGTTTTTCTCGCTTCAACCAAATGGAAGCTACATTTCCATGTGTTCAAGCACCCACTTGAAACTCTAAGGACAACAGGCATCCCTAACACCTCCCTACCACCTTGAAATATAAATCTTTTTTTTATATATATTTATGACAGTGATATGATATTTATCAATGGCTTACCAGCCTCATCACTGTACTGTTACACTACTCTGCTCTTCCTACATCAGTGTCTTCATTCTCACATATTCTTGAGCTTTCTGATCTTTTGCTCTATCTTTGCATGCACAACTCGACTTTCTCTTTCTCTCTCAAATATGCATCTATGTTCTATGTCCTTCTTCTGTGCTTTATGCTCTTTGTATTATTTCAATTTTATGCGCTATGCCTCTTCTATGCATTTCAGCTGCTGCAACTAGCATGCTTCCACCCATATGAAATAACTCTCAACAGAAGCAACCATCTCTTCTCTGTTTTGCGTATATTTATCATGCCAAGTCCTCTGCCAGATCATACACCTAACTCTTTGTTCTCTCTGGTGATCATGCTGAGTTTGTTCTTCATCAGTGGCCGTTATCATGAGATTCTTTGGCTTCTCTAGCAGTTATAGTCTTCGACGCTTTTCCATCTGTCAATTGTCTCTACGATGAGTCTTCATCCCACAGGTAGTTACCTCGAGACTCTTCAATTCTTATGGCGATCAGCTTAAAGCTCTTCGAATTCTCTGGCGGTTATGCTCAATGTGTTGATCATCAGTGGGTGTTATCCTGAGATTCCTTGGCTTCTCTGGCAGTCAAAACTCTTCGTCTTCTCTGTCAGTTACAACCAGTCATCTTTGGCTTCTTTGGCTTCTAAGCCCCTTCCTTCACGTGACCACTGGTGGTGATCGGATGCCTATTCAAAGGGTGCTTCCTGATCTCGGTCTAGTGAGCGCTAGCTCCTTTTCACGATATGAACTTGGGCTATGAACTTCAATTGACTATGCGATTGCAACAGGGTCGTTGATCTTACGATCTTGATGGTGATACTGAAACATATGGATCAAATCAGATGGTTTATTTCATGGAAACAAATCAATGGTCATATTTGATCCTTACACTCATCCTTTCATTGTTCAATCCGATGACCACGACTTAATCAAACATTGAGATGGACAGCTATCAGAACTTCGCCCTTCAAAACTTCAGGATTTCAACTTTTCAAACTTACACTATCCTTCCATTGTACTATGATCAATGATTGAGAATACACCCGAAGTGATCTTTCAGATCAGACGACTCGTGTCCTTGCTGAGGTGGTCTACTAACATGGGTGAGAGGTGTAGGTAGTGTAGTGGAGAGTGGAGGCAGAGCGCGGTAGTGGAGTGTGACATGTAGCGGGTAGTGGAGTGTGACGTCAGAGCATGAAGGTGGTATGTATGAGTGGTTTGGTGGTTTACGCGGAGGGGTGGTTAGGTGGTAAAAGGTAATGAGCAAGGGGGGTCTAAGTTAACAGAAAGGTAACTTGTATGAGGGTCCCACAAGGAAAATACCACCAAATCGGACCCCCCCTCACGGTTAAAGGAAGAAATCTCATGGGGATCTGATATGCCCTATCGACCATAGATCTAAGTCCCTGATTCTCAACCACTCAGATTAGCGCACCCTTTACCCAACTTATCATGTCCTTCCACTTTAGAATGATCTGACAACTGCAATTTTTTTTGGATGATCTCATAGTCGAGAACGTATTTCAGCTCTCCGGGTCTCCGAACTTCAGAGATTTCAAATCTCAAACTGACACTCTGGATCAGACAGCCCAGATTCACTTTGGACGATGTAACGCTTGAGATATTGTTCGGACGATCTGACGAATGAGATTTACTTCAGACGATCCAACGGTCGAGGATTCATTTCGACTCTCCAGGTCTCCAGACTCCGGGAATTTCAAATATCAAACTGAATTCTTGAAGTGAATTTTTTCTTGAGAGTAACCTCCTCACATATTTATACCCGAGACGAATGATGTTCATTGGATCATGATCTTAGATCAATGACCTAATCTGTCTGCGATGCAGCTCTTCTAGCTTATCTTGTCCTTCCACTTAGAATGATCCAATGACTGACAGAAATTCACGTTTGATCTGACGACTGACGGGTATTCAGATAATCAAATTCTCAAATCTTTATCCCTATTTAACTTACCCTTCATAATTTGATCCGATGGTCGACAAATATTCGGGTGATTGTGATCTCAGATCTCAGATTATAATCCATTAGTCAATTTGGGGTGGTATTGCATTTGATCGGCAGTATAGTTTATATATTTTGTAATTCGAGAGCTATAGTTTTTGTTTTTTTTGGTAATGTCTAGCTTATAGTTTCCGGTATGGACTTTGAACATATTTGAGACTTTTAGTTATTCATCTTTTTTATATTATAAGCTTGGTACAGAACTACGACACTATTTTCTTGAAATGGATCCTCAAATATGAAAGGAAAGATGTAAATTTTTTTTATATATCTATTATAATTGAGTAAATTTTTTCTTAGAAAAAGGTATAAATCAATACACCTTTAGAATTCATACATCATTCATATTGTTCATCTGAATTTATGTTTTTATGATTTACAAATAACTAAATATATTAACATTTTTTAATTAATCTTTTTTTCTATATATTAAAAATAAAAATTATAGGACTTAAAATTGTTTTTTGGTAAAGAGCTTGTTTTCTTGGGATGTCGGTTAACAAGTCAAGATATATGGTATAGTTTTTCTTAGATAAAAATGATGAGGATGTTGGTTAACAAGTCAATATATATGGTATAGTTTTTCTTAGATAACGATGATGAGGATGTCGGTTAACAAGTCAAGATATATGATATGATTTTTCTTAAATAACGATGATGAGGAGTGATGGTTGTCCCACTGACATACTAAGCTATAATATATTTTATATATACTAAGTTATAATATATTTTATATATAGTTATTGTCAATAATTTAACTCTAATAGTTGGAATATTGTTAACCTTTGTACCTAAATTATTGCTATTGACGTATGTTTAACATAGTAAAAAACAAAAATACTTAAACGTTTTCCTAAAATTAATTTCATACTTAATTACATAAATATTGCAACAGCTTTATAAGAATTACTTGTTATTTAAAAAATCATCAAACAAAAATAAAACACCATATCTAAGGAGATCTTTTTGTTTTTGTTCACTTGCCCTTCGTGGAGGGTGCGGTGATTTGATATGATGTTTTACTTTTTCATTGTGCATCTGCTCTTTTTCTTGACGTTATGGTCTCTTGATAAGATGTTTTACCGTTCCATAAAATCCGCTGTTACACTTTATATAGGAGATTTTACAAAAAGCTGGATAAGAAAGCTCACCATGCCCGACTATTTGATTGAGTGTTTATGTGAATCTTTAAATATGGTTTATTTTTAAAAGTTTTGGATTTTTTTTTATGATAATTAATGTAAAAAAGTTTGATAGGTATTGAAAATATTTTTTTTATCTATGTAAATATTGGATAATATAAGTCGTACATAATCAATTGAAAGATAAAAGTCGTACATACCAATATAAAATGATAAAAGTCATTGGTATGTAAGACTTTTATGTAAATATGAATATCGAATTTATATAGAAGGAACCGAATCTAGTAAGAAATCTAATTAGGAACATTGAAATGATAATCCTTTTTTCTTTTAATTTTGTACATTGTAAAGTAGAAAATTTTGTCACTTTATTAAAGTAAATAAAATAAATAATAATAAGATGGAATTTTTTTTATTTAATTTTAATAAATAAAGTAAATTTATTATTTATTATAAATTAGGATAAAAATGTTAGTTTAATGTTCAAAGTAAATTGTATATTATTAAAGAAATTTTACTCGTTATCAATTTTTTTTTAAATAAATGGTGTGTGAAGTTTTTGAAGTGTACATTTTTTTTTTTGGGTGAACACTTCATCGGAGTAATAAACTAAAATGAAAAAAAAGAGTATTAAGATATAGAGTTAAAGAAACAAATTGAAAAGTAATAATAATGAAAGATTAATTTAATGAGTAGTTTTGAAAATTAAAATAAATCAATCATAATAAATAATAAATGGTAAAAAACAAAACAAAATAAATAAAAATCCTTGTAAATTGAATGATAATAAATGGTAAAATATAAAATAAAATAAAATAAAAATATTGTAAATTCAACAATAATGAAATTGAAAAGTAATAATATTGAAATATTAATTTAATTAGTAGTTTTGAAAATTAAAATAACTCAATCATAATAAATGGTAAAAAACAAAACAAAATAAATAAAAATCCTTGTAAATTGAACGATAATATATGGTAAAATATAAAATAAAATAAATAAAAAAATATTGTAAATTCAACAATAATGAAATTCAGGAGAAAAATCATTAATCTTAAGAAGAAAATTATAATAATATATTAAAATAAATTAAGTTGTATAAATAAATAATTAAAATAAAAGGAGAAAAATCATTAAGAAAAATCATTAATCTTAAGAAGAAAATTATAATAATATATTAAAATAAATTAAGTTGTAATAAATAAATAATTAAAATAAAAGGAGAAAAATCATTAATCTTAAGAAGAAAATTATAATAATATATTAAAATAAATTAAGTTGTAATAAATAAATAATTAAAAAAATAATTAGAATAAAAGCTGAGTTGAAAATAACTATGAAAACCTATACTCTAAAAAATTGGACCTCCTAAAAATATATAAAGTTTATTATTGTTGAAAAGGACAAAGAATTATCTCTAAGACAGTTTCCTATATTCTCTCCAACATATGGCTACTGAGACATTAGTAAGGTTGTTCAATTTGTTTATTGGTTTAAATTGGAAACAACAATTACTACAATAGTTTCTTGTAACTGTGAAGATTGTGATTATAAATTTGTAGTCCATAGAGACAGATTAGTGAGATGGGTTGTAATCAGACTCCCAAGCATTTGTAATCTCCCTATTTCAGTAATAAAATTACCTCTCCCTATTTCAACAATAAAATTACCAATTGGCATTGTTATGTGGATGTTTCCTTGACCTTCATATCAAGGTTTTACCACTTTTAAAAAATGTGTCTTATATGATTGCATTTTTGTATCTTGTTAGGGATTCAGTTATTACTTGTTTATCACTTGCATTCTCTATGCTATATTAGTCTACAATTATCAAACTATAAAATTTCTATAAAATATTTAATTTTACATCAAATTTTTGATAATCATTTTAATGAAATATATTTGATTATTTTCTTATATATTTTATAATGAATAATCTAAATTTAAACTAACAACTGAAATTTATACCCAAAATTAACAATTTTTTCTGAACTTTCAACCTTCCAAACCATCTTGAAACATACCGTAATCCAAAGAAAAATAAAGTTCAAAATATGATTAACATGGGTGAGCAGTGAAATATTTGACTTTTTTTTCATCAAATTTTAACCCTGTCGACCATCTTGAAAAATACCATATTGTAGAGAAAAATAAAACTTCAAAATATAATTGACATTGGTTAAAATATGATTAACATTGGTGAGCAGTGAAATATGACATTTTTTGCCATCAAATTTCAACCCTGCCGAGTACCGTACTCGAAAGAAAAATAAAAGTGGAAGACAGATGTGATTAACATTGGTGAGCAGTCAAACAGAAACAGCCGAACAATAGCATTCGGCCCATTTATCTCAATCATATATTGTCAAATCAGAGGGACTGGGATTTCACCATTCAATCCGGAAAACAGCCTGGAAGACGATCTATCAATAATAACAAGACTTTCTTCTTCATATGCACATTCTTGGTCATTAACAAGTTTCATCTCTTATTGAGTTCCTACGATCCTATAAATATGTCCACAAACCTCATAGTTTTGCCATTCAATCAATATTGCTGAGATATAGTTTCATTGAATTCGCTTGAATTATTTGTTCCATAAGCGTTTGGAACAATGCCTTCAGTTTATGGAAGTGCGCGCAGTAGCCTTTCTAATTGGGGTAAGCATTTTCTTACGGTCGAGAGCGTTCAAGATCTAGGGAAGAAGGAGAAGGAAACGATACCAGAAAGATGTATCAGAAGAGAGGGAGAAAGACCAGAAGAGAGGGAGAAAGACCAGTATCAACCTCGATAATCTTTTGTTCTCTCTGCAATCCTTCAAAAAGCTTGGCCATGTTCCATCTCTGATCATCAGCTGGACATCCCATCATTGACATGGCTAAGCTTTCAGAAGGATTGTAGAGAGAACAACAGATTAAAAAGATTGTCCAGACTTTTGGGTCTTCAGAGTAACCTGCTTCTTTATTTTTGGATTGAACTGAACATACTGTTTCATCATTTTGAAGCTTATGAAGTTCGTTCTTATTTTAGCAATGTTGATTTTTTCTTTTACACTAGTCAAGTTTGAAGCAATCTTAGAAAATCTCTTGGTATCTAATCATAGTCATGTCTAAATGGGGAAATAATAGTTTCTATGAAAATGAAGCATATGGTATATTGCCTTTAATTTTGAATCTATAAGTTACATAATACTTTTAGATTTTTTCTATCTTTCTCCACAATTCTCTAAAGATACTATAACCTCAAATAGAGTGGCTTTTATAAGGAAGATAAGATAAGGTGTTTTGCCTTTAATTTTGAGATTATAAATTACAAAGAAGAGTTTCATCTTAACCTATAGTCACAAATCCTAGATATGTGTATGAAGTCACTTCTTCCAAGAAATAGTTGTTATACACACAATTAACCTAAATAATCTTTCTAAATTTAATTATCATAACCTTCATTTTATGAGTTTTTATGAATTTTTATTTACTTGTTAAGATCTTAAAAATTCCTTGTCATAAAAACAATTTTATATAAAAAAAAACCTATATTTGTGGGGAGTGGAGGGGGAGGACTCACTGTATGCATGCACTTGAATTGAATATTATATCTGTCGCGGAGGTGAGGGGGAGGACTCACTGTATGGATATGCCGGTAACAAAAGCTCACATAAATAAACAAACACACCAATAGACTGGCAATTTTAGCTCTGTTCATATAGTTCCTGGTTAGGATTGACCATTGCCCGCTCTATTTCTTGTACATTATACACTTTAACACGAATAGAGCAATTAATGGCGGTTTTAGATCTTTTCATATACTTCATTTAGCAAGCAAGGCTCTTGTCTGCTCTAGTTCTGGTACACAATAAAGTATATGCCACGATTCCTTAAAAATGTTGGCTTTTCTTCATTGGTTAAACCTGGAAGGCTTGTCTTCTTGCTTATGTCCTTAAAGTCCTTCATGATAACCAGTCTGGTGATCAATTTTTTTTACCTGATAATGGTTGGAATTTGGATAATTGTTTTTAAAATTATTATTAGAATTTTGATAAAAAAAATGGTTAGAATTGTAATTTTTTAATTAAATTTATATTATTTATAAATAAAAAATGGTTAAAATTGTAATTATTTTTGATTAAATTTATATTTTTTATAAATATAAATATTATATGATGTAGATGTTTTTTTAATTATTATTGATATTTATATAAAAAAATCTTCTAATTATAACTTTATTATTTAAACTTTTCAAAATTTAATATTACAAATATATTATATAATCACAATAATTAACTATATATACAATTCCAATTATTTTCCATTCTTCTAAAATTTTCAAATTTTAAATTAAAATTTTACTGTGCAATATATCAAATCAATCATAAGAAAGAAGTAAAACTATCAAATCACTCATAAGAAAGAAGTAAAACATTAGAATCTATGAAATATTTGATAAAAATAACGTAAATAAATTATAATATTACTTAAAGTTAATATTCATTATTTATTTAATTATTTTATATAGTTAAATGGGTTGTAATATTAAAAGTAGATTAATTAGATCGTATTTTTTTTAAATTATGTAATTAAAAGAAAGTTATTAAATTTAATATTTTGATAATTTTTTGAAGTATCTTAATAATTTAAAATAATTGAAAGCAAGGTCGAATCATGGTGAAATGTTGATATATCTAAAAGAATTTCACAAAATTTAATTTTAAAAGTAATTGAATTTTTTTTATTAAATTAATTTATTTATATTATATCTAAAAGAATTTTACAAAATTTAATTTTAAAAGTTATTGAATTTTTTTTATTAAATTAATTTATTAAATATAAATAATCAAAAAATAATATTTTTAACATATATTTTATTTAAGCAGGAAA
Source organism: Picea mariana (assembly GCA_032191745.1). Lineage (NCBI taxonomy): Eukaryota > Viridiplantae > Streptophyta > Pinopsida > Pinales > Pinaceae > Picea > Picea mariana. The sequence continues at coordinate 14,515 of JASDQU010370903.1, forward strand.
ATTTTAGTCTTGGGATGGGTGATTATTGGAGAAGTCTTGGTTATCTGGTGCAAGTAAAAAAGGTGATGGTTAATGGGAGTTATTCATTCCTTCGATTTTTACTGGATCCAATGACTATAAAGTGGATTGTTATCCCCGATATCTAGGGATAACTAGGAGATCATGTCTCGAGGCCCACATGGTCCTAGACATGGAGTACCGAGAGCAGGAGTGACTTGAGCATGGCCCTGGAGGGCCCATCTTTCTTCTTCTCAGCCAGACTT
>JASDQU010370903.1:16571-32144 GCA_032191745.1 Picea mariana
CGATGTCAATTATATTTTAAAGTTTTATTTTTCTCTACAATATGGTATTTTTCAAGATGGTCGACAGGGTTAAAATTTGATGAAAAAAAAGTCAGATATTTCAGTGCTCACCCATGTTAATCATATTTTGAACTTTATTTTTCTTTGGATTATGGTATGTTTCAAGATGGTTTGGAAGGTTGAAAGTTGATGGAAAAAATTGTTAATTTTGGGTATAAATTTCAGTTGTTAGTTTAAATTTAGATTATTCATTATAAAATATAAGAAAATAATCAAATATATTTCATCAAAATGATTATCAAATTTGATGTAAAATTAAATATTTTATAGAAATTTTATAGTTTGGTAATTGTAGACTAATATAGCATAGAGAATGCAAGTGATAATAAGCAATAACTGAATCTCTAACAAGATACAAAAATGAATCCTGAACAAGATACAAAAATGCAATCACATAAGACACATTTTTTAAAAGTGGTAAAACCTTGACCTTCTGGTCAAGGACACATCCACAAGACAATTCTAATTAGTAATTTTGTTGTTGAAATAGGGACAGGGAATTTTATTACATAAATAGGGAGATAAATATGTTGGAGAGAATATAGGAAACTGTTTTAGAGATAATTCTTTGTCCCTTTCAACAATAATAAACTTTATATATTTTCAGTTGGTCCAATTTTTTAGAGTATAGGTTTTCATAGTTATTTTCAACCTAGCTTTTATTCTAATTATTTTTTAATTATTATTACAACTTAATTTCTTTTAATATATTATTATAATTTTCTTCTTAAGATTAATGATTTTTCTCCTTAATTTCATTATTGTTGAATTTACAATATTTATTTATTTATTTTATTTTATATTTTACCATTTATTATCATTCAATTTACAAGGATTTTTATTTATTTTGTTTTGTTTTTTACCATTTATTATGATTGATTTATTTTAATTTTCAAAACTACCAATTAAATTAATCTTTCATTATTATTACTTTTCAATTTACTTCTTTAACTCTATATCTTAATACTCTTTTTTTATCATTTTAGTTTATTACTCCGATGGAGTGTTCACCAAAAAACAAATATACACTTCAAAAAGTTCACACCATTTATTTAAAAAAAAAATTGATAACGAGTAAAATTTCTTTAATAATATTCAATTTACTTTGAACATTAAAATAACATTTTTATCCTAATTTATAATAAATATTAAATTTTTTACCATTTATTATGATTGATTTATTTTAATTTTCAAAACTACCAATTAAATTAATCTTTCATTATTATTACTTTTCAATTTATTTCTTTAACTCTATATCTTAATACTCTTTTTTTTATCATTTTAGTTTATTACTCCGATGGAGTGTTCACCAAAAAAAATGTACGCTTCAAAAAGTTCACACCATTTATTTAAAAAAAAATTGATAACGAGTAAAATTTCTTTAATAATATTCAATTTACTTTGAACATTAAAATAACATTTTTATCCTAATTTATAATAAATATTAAATTTACTTTATTTATTAAATTAAATAAAAAAAATTCCATCTTATTATTATTTATTTTATTTACTTTAATAAGTGACAAAAATTTCTACTTACTTTAACTATAAAGTTAAAAGTAAAAACGACAAAATTTTCTAATTTACAATGTACAAAATTAAAAGAAAAAAGGATTATCATTTCAATGTTCCAAATTAGATTCTTACTAGATTCGGTTCCTTCTATATAAATTCGATATTCATATTTACATTAATTATCATTTTATATTGGTATGTACGACTTTTATCTTTCAATTGATTATGTACGATTTATATTATCCAATATTTACATAGATAAAAAAAATATTTTCAATACCTATCAAACTTTTTTACATTAATTATCATAAAAAAATCCAAAACTTTTAAAAATAAACCATATTTAAAGATTCACATAAACACTCAATCAAATAGTCGGGCAGGTTGGTGAGCTTTCTTATCCAGCTTTTTGGAAAATCTCCCAACCAAATCTCCTATATAAAGTGTACAGCGGATTTTATGGAACGGTAAAACATCTTATCAAGAGACCATAACGTCAAGAAAAAGAGCAGATGCACAATGAAAAAGTAAAACATCACATCAAATCACCGCACCCTCCACGAAGGGCACGTGAACAAAAACAAAAAGATCTCCTTGTATATGGTGTTTTATTTTTGTTGGATAATTTTTTAAATAACAAGTAATTCTTATAAAGCTGTTGCAATATTTATGTAATTAAGTATGAAATTAATTTTAGGAAAACGTTTAAGTATTTTTGTTTTTTACTATGATAAACATACTTCAATAGAAATAATTTAGGTAGAAAGGTTAACAATATTCCAACTATTAGAGTTAAATTCAATTTACAATAACTGCATATAAAATATATTATAACTTAGTATGTTAGTTATCAGTGGGACAACCATCACTCCTCATCATCGTTATTTAAGAAAAACTATGCCCTATATCATCACTCCTCATCATCGTTATATAAGAAAAACTATACCATATATCTTGACTTGTTAACCATATCCCAAGAAAACAAGCTATTTACCAAAAAAAAAAAAAAAAAAACAGTTTTAAGTCATACAATTTTTTTTTAAAAAAAGATTTAATTAAAAAATGTTCATATATTTTGTTATTTGTAAATCATAAAAACATAAATTCAAAGAACAATATGAATGATGTATGAATTCTAAAGGTGTATTGATTTATACCTTTTTCCAAGAAAAAATTTGCTCAATTATAATAGACATATAATTTTTTTACATCTATAATTATACTGTCGGAGCTCTATACCAAGCTTACAATATCAAAAAGATGAATAACTACAAGTCTCAAATATGTTCAAAGTTCATATTGGAAACTATAAGCTAGACATTACCAAAAAAAACAAAAACTATAGCTCTCGAATTACAAAATACATAAACTATACTGTCGATCAAATGCAATACCACCGCAAATTGACTAATGGATTCTAATCTGTCTCCCAGGTCCTTCTACTCCATTAGTCCAGTGATAATAAGATAAGGTGCCCTCTGGTTTTTCGATGGCTTGCTTTGAAAGCTTGGCTGCTTCGGTATTAAAAATTATGTATATATGTTGGTAGCTAATAAACTGAAATTTCTTTGATAGAGATTTTATTCTAGCTTTTCATCCTTCCATTGAGCTTACATGAAGTCTTCCTTTGTTTAAAATCCATTCGATAACTACTTTTGAACTCTCCCAATATATGGATGCAAGGTATTGACAAGTGATACGCTAACATGAGTGTGGTCCATGCTCCCATGAGTTCTTCTCTTGTATTGGTTCCTCTGCCGCAATTGAAGGTCCATCTAATGAYTGTAGCATCCAAAGCTTTTATCACACCACCTGCACCACACCAATTGTCATCTCTTTGTGCTTCTCCATCGAACCATGCTAAAGAAGAATCCTTTTGATGAATGATCAAATTATCTCTCGGAGGTCTATCCTTCAGATGAGTAATGGATTTGTTTTGTAATGTCAATGTCTTATAAATAATTGTCTGAATTCAAGGGTTGGACTCATCAAAAAGTGTTTTGCTTCGCTCAAGCTAGATGAACCAACTAATATGTGTTGCTATCTGAGTAGGGACTGTCTTTTCCACATACCAGTTTTTTATGCATTCCAATAGAGTGTTCCCAGACCAGCATCTTTTTAAATTTAAATCTTTGGAAATTTTATTCCAGACTGATATTGCAAATGGGCAGAGTTTAAAAAGGTGGATGATAGTTTATGAATCAAGTTTACAAAGAGGACAATGCCCAGGTCCTTCCCATCCCATTTTCTGCAAAGAGTCCCAAGTTAATATTTTACCTTCCATCGCTAGCCAAATGAACAATTTAATCTTTAATTGGACTTTCCATTTCCAGATGGATTGTGTCCAATTCTTCACTTTTAACAATCTTTTTGAAGAAATTATACTCAAATAGAAATTTTTAACGAATGGAGATCCAGAATTATCTCCTCCTATCCACATTAATTTATCTCTCGAGTCATGGATGAGATCTCCAGATCAATAAGCGCCCGCCTAAACTGATCCCACTCCTTTGCAATTTTTCCCTCTAATCCCAAATCATTACTACACAGCCAATATGAGGATAATAATTGATCTTTTGAAAAATTCCTAGCCTGGGCAAGAGTTAATACAGTCTTTCCATAACTAAGATTAATAGAAGAGGTGATAAAGGGCAGTCTTGCCTTAATCCCCTCCCACTTTTAAAGAATTCAGTGGCTTCTCCATTAATCAGAACTGAGTAGGAAGTGGAAACCACACAACTCATTATCCAATTTGTCATATTTAGGCCCATACCAATTTGGAGAAGAAGCATACGCAATAAGTCCCAATTAATACAGTCATATGCTTTCTGTAAATCCAATTTTAAAACCAATGACTTTAATTTCTTATTTTTAATGTTGTGAATGCACTCATGAACTGTACCAATGGAATCATATATCTGTCTTCCCTGTAGGAATCCCATCTGCTCCTCCGATAGCAATATAGAAAGAATCGGTTTAATCTGATCTACTATGATCTTTGAAATAATTTTATAACAAAGATTACACAGAGAGACCGGTCTGTAATCACCGAAAAGATGAGGTTTCTTTACTTTGGAGATCAAAGTAATAAAAGTCAAGTTTAAATCCCCTAAAATAAATCCATTTATTCTAGACTCTTCATGTTAGCATGTTTTATAGGAAAGCGTGTGCTTGTCATTGATGGCAAGAACAACAGCGTCGATTTTTTACAGGAAAAACATAAACTCAGGAGGAGAAGCGAACAATATGCAGAAACATGAAAGCTAAGAAGAGATAGCAGTTTCCAGAATTGTAGACGAGGTCCAAGAGACGGACTCGCAGGAGGAGCAAAGGTCGAGACCCGTGAACACTTAGAAAATATTCTAAGTCAAAGAGATCAGAAGATCAGGAGAAAGAGTGACAGTGGTTGTTAGATCACTGATCCAAAAGACCAGCAATCGTTAGATCCAATGGATTTGCGAGGAGGTTACCCTTCGGGGAATCTCACTTCAAAAGAATTGGCAACTTGAAAGTTGAATTACCCGAAGCCCAAAATCTGAAATGAATGTGGACCATCAGATCTAGAGAAAATACGATGACCGTCAGATTGAATTACTAAAAGGACAGGATATGCAAGGGCTGAGATCTAAGATCACGATCACCCAAAGATTCGTCGACCGTCGGATCAAATTAATTGAAGGGTAAGTTAAACAGGGATAAAGATTTGAGAATTTGATTATCCGAATACTCGTAAGTCGTCAAATCAAATGTGAATTTTCGTCAGTCATTGGATCATTCTAAGTGGAAGGACAAGATAAGATAGAAGAGTTGCATCGCAGACAGATCAGGTCATTGATCTAAGATCTTGATCCAATGAACATCATTCGTTCCAGGTATAAATATGTGAGGAGGTTACTCTCAAGAAAGATTTCACTTCAAGAATTCAGTTTGAGATTTGAAATTCTCGAAGTATGGAGACCTGGAGAGCCGAAATGAATCCTCGACCATTGGATCGTCTGAAGTAAATCTCAGTTGTTAGATCGTCCGAACAATATCTCAAGCGTCAGATAGTCTGAAGTGAAGCTGGGTCGTCTGATCTAGAGTGTCAGTTTGAGATTTGAAATCTCTGAAGTTCGGAGACCAGGAGAGCCGAAATACATTCTTGACTGTCAGATCATCCAAGAAAGATCGCAGTTGTCAGATCATTCTAAAGTGGAAGGACATGATAAGTTGGGTAAAGGGCGTTCTAATCTCAGCGGTCGAGAATCAGGGACTTAGATCTACGGTCGACAGGGCATATCAGATCCCCCTAAGATTTCTTCCTTTAACCGTGAGGGGGGGTCTGATTTGGTGGTATTTTTTTTGTGGGACCCTCATACATGTTACCTTTCTGTTAACTCGAACCCCCCTCGCTCATTACCTTTTACCGCTTGACCACCCCTCCGAGTAAACCACCAAACTACTCATACATACCACCTTCGCGCTCTGACGTCACACTCCACTACCCGCTACATGTCACACTCCACTACCGCGCTCTGCCTCCACTCTCCACTACACTACCTACACGTCTCACCCATGTCAGTAGACCACCTTAGCAAGGACACGAGTCATCCAATCTGAAAGATCACTTCGGGTGTATTCTCAATCGTTGATCATAGTACAGTGGAAGGATAGTGTAAGTTTGAAAAGTTGAAATCCCAAAGTTTTGAAGGGCGAAGTTCTGATAGCCGTCCATATCAATGTTTGATTAAGTCCTGGTCATCGAATTGAACAATGAAAAGATGAGTGTAAGGATCAAATATGACCATTGATTTGTTTCAGTGACATAAACCGTCTGATCTGATCTGTATGTTTCAGTATCACCATCAAGATCGTAAGATCGACGGTCCAGTTGCAATCGCATAGTCAATTGAAGTTCATAGCCCAAGTTCATATCGTGAAAAGGAGCTAGCGCTCACTAGACCGAGATCAAGAAGCGCCTTTTGAATAGGCATCTGGTCACCACCAGTGGTCACGTGAAGGAAGGGGATTAGAATCCAAAGAAGCCAAAGATGACTGGTTGTAACTGATAAAGAAGACGAAGAGTTTCGACTGCCAGAGAAGCCAAGGAATCTTAGGATAACGCCCACTGATGATGAACACATTGAGCATAACTGCGAGAGAATTAGAAGAGATTTTAGCTGATCGCCATAGGAATTGAAGAGTCTCAAGGTAACTACCTATGGGATGAAGACTCATCGTAGAGACAATTGACAGATGGAAAAGCATCGAAGACTGTAACTACCAGAGAAGMCAAAKAATCTCAGGATAACGACCACTGATGAAGAACAAACTCAGCATGATCGCCAGAGAGAACAAAGAGTTAGGTGTATGATCTGGTAGAGGACTTGGCATGATAAATATACGCAGAACAGAAAAGAGATGGTTGCTTCTGTTGAGAGTTATTTCATATGGGTGGAAGCATGCTAGTTGCAGCAGCTAAAATGCACAGAAGAGGCATAGCGCATAGAATGGAAATAATACACAGAGCATACAACACAAAAGAAAGACATAGAACATAGATGCATATTTGAGAGAGAGAGAAAGTCGAGTTGTGCATGCAAAGATAGAGCAGAAGATCAGAAAGCTCAAGAAGATGTGAGAATGAAGACATTGATGTAGGTAGAGCAGAGAAGTGTAACAGTACAATGATGAGGCTAGTAATCCATTGATAAATATCGTATCACTGTGATAAATTTATAAAAAACAAAGATTTATATTTCAAGGTGGTAGGGAGGTGCTAGGGAGGATTGTTGTCCTTAGAGTTTCAAGTGGGTGCTTGAACACATGTAAATGTAGCTTCCATCTGGTTGAAGCCAGAAAAACTAGGATGGTAGGGTGGTGCAAGGGAGAACTAGTGTTCTCTGTTATACAGGTTGGTGCCTGTGTAACTGGAAGTTGGTGCTTCCGTCCAGTTGGTGCTAGAACACTCAGGGAGTTGGTGCTTCCTTCTAGTGGGTGCTATAGAAACCAGAGAGTTGGTGCTCGCAGTAAGTTGTTGCTTGTAAAACAGAGGTGGTAGCCTCAAAAGGAGTTGGTGCTCATAAGAATGATAATGTATAGAAAATAAAGATCACTTATCATATCAAGAAGAAGAGGTTTTTCCCTTTATGGGTTTCCTCAGGAAATATCTGTCTTTTTATATTTCATGTGTGTGATTGATGTTGAATATTCTATTGCTTACTTCCCTGCATTATTGTGATCGTCATTGAGTGTTTTATAAAGAGTTTAAAATGGGCATAATTGTTTAAGAACAGTAACAACTGATTCACCCCCCCCCCCTCTCAGTTGTCCAACAATTGGTATCAGATATGGTTCCTTTTATTTAAAGGTAGATCAGTGAGCTTAAACATGACAAGTCATGAAGGAACTTCAACCAATAAGGCCCCCCTATTCAATGGAACAAACTTTGGCTTCTGGAAAGTTAGGATGAGAACCTACATAATGGCTTTAGGTGCAGATGTTTGGGATGTGGTAGAGACTGGTTATGTAAAGCCAGTTGTACTAGCTAATAAGGATGACAAGCTAGAATTCAGCTTCAACACTAATGCTATGAACGTTATTCTGAGTGGTCTTGCAGAAGCAGAATTTGTAAAAGTTATGCACTTAGAATCTGCCAAAGAAATGTGGGACAAACTCATTAGCAATTATGAAGGTACTGAGAAGGTAAAGGATGTCAAGCTTCAAACCTACAGATTACAGTTTGAACAACTAAATATGAATGAGGATGAAACAATTAATAAATTTTTCTTAAGAGTTGAGGAGCTTGTGAATACCATGAAGGGTCTTGGTGAAAAAATTGAAGATGTATTTTTAGTTCAGAAGATCTTAAGATCTCTACCAAATAGATTTAATCCAAAAGTTTCTGCAATAGAAGAACTGAATGATCTTAAGACCTTGTTTATTGATCAACTTATAGGAACTCTAACTGCTTATGAAATGAGGATTAGTAAGGATAAACCCACCTCTAGAGAAGCATCATTTAAAGCAGATAAGAATGAGGAATTTGATCTTGATGAAATTAAAACAAAATTGTGAGAAGACTAAAGAAAGGATCAGGAAAGTACCAAGGAAAGTTTCACTTCAAATGTTTTAATTGTGGAAAGATATGTCACTTTGCATCTAAGTGTCCACACAAGAAAAAGGACCAGAACTCTGAAAGTGAAGAGAAGTACAAATCCAAGAGATTTGGTAAAAAGAAAAGTTTGAGTGTAAACAATGATGATTCTTAAGGAGACATAGATAGTGACTCTTCTTGTGAAGATAAGGTAAATGACTTCATGCTTATGGCCAAAGAGGATTATGATAATAAAAACACAGGAAGTGATGTTAATGATGAAGAAGTTGTGGTTGAATTGGAAGGAAAGTTGATCACTGCTTTGGAAGAGATTAACAGACTCAAACTTAAGAAGAGAAAGAAAAAACAATTACTGATACAGTTCGAGAATGACAGTAAGAAACCTGATAAAGACTTTTCTCTACTAAAAGTGGAATTAGAAGAAGCAAAGAAAATAGAGGACATTCTGAAAAAATAGTTATCAGAGAAGGCAATATGTGAAACATTTGAAGAAGAGGTAGTAAAAAACATAAAAGAGATGGAGAAGTTTAAAGCATTGTATCTCCAAAATATTCCAAGAATTAAAGCCTCAGCAAAACTAAACGACATTATGAGAAAAAAGAGATCTCCTTTGTTGAATATTGGTTTAGGCTATGTAAGTGGTTCAAGCAACAAACAACCAGAAAGCAAAGAGCTAGTAAATATGATCAAGTTCCAAGTCAGCAGAAAATTAGACCATGTGAGTACTCTATCACCAGAAGCTAATAAAGACAAGATGATCCCTAATAAAAAACAAATATATCAAAAGATGGAGCAACAAATGCCAAGAAGAAGGCCATCCTTCAGGTACCAAAATTTCTTCCATGGTTACTGTTTTTACTACTCTAATTTTGGTCATAAGATTGCAAATTGTCAAATCAAGTTTAAAGACACACAACTAAGGAAATCAAGAAATAAGAAATCTTTGCAACATAGAATTAAACAATCAATGAGTAGACAAAGTTGCACCAATCACTTTGACCTATTGAACAATGAGCTCGAATGCTATAACTGTCATAACTTCGGCCACAAAGATGCAAACTGTCATCTGAAGAATTACAAAGCAAATCCAAGGATAAAACCCTTAGCCAGAAATGTCAGCACATGGAAAAAGAAAGATAGTGAAAAATGTGGTCTAGTACTTTCAACTCAAAAACAAAAGACCCATGGTATATAGACAGTGGATGTTCCAAGCACATGAATGGAGACAAGGATAAGTTTATGTCTATAAGTAAAGGCAAAATATGAAATGTGATCTTTGGAAATGATGAACCGGATAAAATCAAGGGTAAAGGGATGGTAAGTTTGAGTAATGGTAAAGGAAAAACCCAGGATGTTCTGCTTGTAAATGGGTTGGAGCATAATTTTCTCAGTGTAATTCAAATGTGTGACAAAGGATGTGAAGTGATGTTCACTTCCAAATATTCTAAGATAAAGTCTGTAAACTCAGGACAAGTGTTGGCCAAAGGTATAAGGCTAGATAATAATGTACTGAAAGAATATAGAGAAGTGTGTCATCTAAGAAAACATCATGAAAGTTGATTATGGCATAGGAGACTTGGACATCTAAACTTTGACCACTTAATCAAGCTCAAGAATCTTGAGGTAGTAAAAGATCTTCCAAGAATATCAAAGCCACAAGATTTTGTGTGTAAACCTTACTGGGTAGGAAAGCTAACCAGGACACAGTTTAAATCCAAGAGCTCTACTTCAAAAGAGAAACCACTCCAATTAGTTCATATGGATTTATGTGGACCATCAAGATAGGAAGGCAAAGGGAAAGAAAACTACTTCATATTGATCATTGATGATTACTCCAGACTCACTTGGGTTGCTTTTCTCAAAGAAAAAGATGAAGCACATGAGAAATTTAAAATATTTAAGGCTTTAACTGAGAATCAAAGAGGGAACAGATTAAAGGCTGTAATATCAGACATAAGAGGATAATTTATGTCAAGTAATTTCAAGGAATTCTATGATAAACATGGGATCAAAAGAGAATACACAATCCCAGGAACTCCACAAAAAAATGGAGTAATTGAGAGGCAAAACAGAAGTGTTCAGCAAATGGCCAGGTCAATGATGAATGAGAAGAACATTGGACAAACCTACTGGGTAAAAGAAATACACACAACAATCCATATTCTTAACAAATCTCACCTCAGACCACAAAGTGACAAGAAACCTTATGAACTATTATGGAAGACCCGCTTCAATCAAACACTTCAAAGTCCTTGGGAGTAAGAGTTACATAAAGAATAATAATGAAAACCTTCACAATTACGATGACAGTGATAATGAAGGCATCTTCTTAGGGTATGCTACAAACAGTAAAGGATATAGATGCTATAATAAGAGGTTGCAAAAATTGGTTGATTGTATTGACATAAAAGTTGATGAAGGAATCTCAGTAAGAGAGGTGAGCAATATTGAATCAACCATAAAGGATATAGTTGAAGTTGAATATGAACAGGTCCAAGAATTAGAAAAAGAAGACTCTGAGTAAGATGGAGATACAAACACTCAGGCAGGCACAAATCAACAGACAACATCAAATACTTCCTCCAGAATTACTCAAAAGAACCATCTTGCAAGTCAGATAATTGGTGAGAAAGACAAAGGTGTACAAACCATGAGAAGGATAATCAAAGATACCGAGCAATCACATATAGCCTTCATATCCATGGTGGAACCCAAGAACTTCAATGAAGCCAGTGAAGATGTAAATTGGTTACAATCAATGAATGAGGAACTGGATCAAATTGAGAAGAACAATACTTGGGAGCTTGTTCCTAGACCGGTAGATAAGAATGTAATTGGCTCCAAATGGGTGTTTAAGAATAAAATGAATGAACAAGGACAAATTGTCAAGAATAAAGTCAGATTGGTCTATAAAGAGTATGCTGAAATAGAAGCACTGGATTTTGATGAAACATTTGCGCTCATAGCAAGATCAGAAGCTATTAGAATGTTTCTTACCTATGTTTTTCATAAGAAGTTTAAAGTCTATCAAATGGATGTCAAGTCAACTTTTCTAAATGGAGATCTAAAAGAAGAAGTCTATATGGAACAACCAAAAGGTTTCCAACTGTCTGATAACCCTAAATTTGTTTGTACGCTGAAGAAAGCCTTATATGGGTTGAAACAAGCTCCCTGTGCCTAGTACTACAGACTGGATAAGTATCTTCAAGACAAAAGGTTCAAGAGAGGAACAATTGACAAAAATCTATATATCAAAACATAGGGTAATTATTTTCTCATTGTATTTGTCTATGTAGATGATATCATCTTCGAAAGTAATAATGCTTCACTAGTAAAATGGTTTGCTTCTACCATGTAGTCTGAATTTGAAATGTTTATGATAGGGGAACTGTCATTTTTTATTGGTCTATAAATTACTCAAAGGTCTGAAGGACTATTTCTTTCTCAAGAGAAATATCTAAGAGAAATATTGAAAAGATTTCAAATGGAAGATTCTACACCTGTGAGCACACGTATGGTCACTGGATGCAAGCTAAGCAAGGATGATGACTCACCTAATTTTTATCATAGTTCATATAGGTCTATGATAGGTAGTCTGTTGTACATCACAACATCTCATCCAGACATAATGCATGTTGTTGGAATGGTAGGAAGGTATCAGTCTGCACCTAAACAGATTCATTTGATAGACATCAAAAGAATATTCAAATATTTGAAAGAAACAATGAACTATGGACTATGGTATCCTAGGAATCAAAATTTTCAATTATCAATCTATTCAGATGTTGATTGGGATAATTGCATGGATGAAAGGAAAAGCACGAGTGGAGGTGCATTCTTATTAGGAGATTCTCTTGTAGCATGGTTGAGCAAGAAGCAAGGTTCCATTTCCTTATCGACTACAGAAGTTGAGTACATTGCAGCTGCCCCTTGTTGTACCCAAGTATTATGGATGATTCAAATACTTGCAGACTTGGAGGTAAATTATACTGCATCGATCCCAATTCATTGTGATAATACTAGTGCAATCAATGTGTCAAAGAATCTTGTATTTCACTCCAAGACCAAGCATATACCCATCAAGTATCACTTCTTGAGGGAACAAAAGACCAACACTGTTGTTTCTTGGCATTATATTCCATCTAAAGATTAGATTGTTGATATCTTCACTAAACTGCTTGCAAAATCTTGGTTTGAGTATCTACGCCAGAAGTTGGGCGTGACACCATTATCAACCTAAGAGATTCCATCTTGTCAGGGGGAGTATGTGTTGGTTGAATATCTGATACCTCCGCAAAGTAATTCAACAATTCAGGGGAGCATGTTTTCTTTGAAATTGATGTCAAAGCGGGAGAAAATGAGTGGTCTGGATGCTACAGTTGGAGGTCCAAGAGCAAACTTTTAGGGTTTCCATCAATGCCAAAGGGGGAGATTGTTGGCATGTTTTACAGGAAAGTGTGTGCTTTTCATTAATGGAAAGAACAACAACATCGATGTTTTACAGGAAAAGCATAAGCTCGGGAGGAGAAACGAACAATATGCAGAAACAAGAAAGCTCAGAAAAGATAGCAGATTCCAAAATTGCAGACGAGGTCCAAGAGACGAACTCAGAGGAGGAGAAAAGGTTGAGACCCGTGAACACTTAGAAAATATTCTAAGTCGGAGAGATCAGAATCTCAAGACGAAAAGAGATAGTGGTCGTTGGATCACCGATCCAAAATACCAGCAACCATTAGATCTAGTGGATTTGCGAGGAGGTTACCCTTCGGGGAATCTCACTTTGGAAGAATTGGCAACTTGAAAGTTGAATTACCCGAAGACTGAAATATGAAATGAATGTGGACCATCAGATCTGGAGAAAATGCAATGATTGTCAGATTGAATTAGTGGAATGACAGGATAAGAAAGAGCTGAGATCCGAGATCACGATCACCTGAATATCCGTCGACCGTCGGATCGAATTAATTGAAGGGTAAGTTAAATGGGGCTAAAGAGTTGAGAATTTGATTATCCGAATACTCGTCAGTTGTCGGATCAAACGCGAATTTTTGTCAGTCATTGGATCATTCTAAGTGGAATGACAGGATAAGATAGAAGAGTTGCATCACAGACAGATCGAGTCGTTGATCCAAGATCCCAATCCAACGAATGCCATTCATTTCAGGTATAAATATGTGAGGAGGTTACTCTTCAGAAAAATCTCACTTCAAGAATTCAGTTTAAGATTTGAAATTCACGAAGTTCGGAGACTTGGAGAGCCGAAATGAATCATCGACCATCGGATCGTCCGAAGTAAATCTCAGTCTCCAGATCGTTCGAAGAAGATCTCAAGTGTTAGATCATCTGAAGTGAATCTGGGCCTTTTGATCCAAATCGTCAATTTGATATTTGAAATCTCCGAAGTCCGGAGACCCAAAGAGTCAAAATACGTTCTTGATCGTCAGATCATCCGAAGAAGATCACAATCTTTAGATCATTCTAAAGTGGAAGGAAATGATAAGTTGGGTAAAGGGCACGCTAATCTTAGCGGTCGATAATTGGGGACTCAAATCTACGGTCGAGAGGGCATATCGGATCCCCCCGAGCTTTCTACCTTTAACCGTGGGGGGTGGGGGGGTCCGAGTTGGTGGTATTTTCCTTGTGGGACCCTCATATGTGTCACCTTTTTGTTAACTCGGACCCCCCTCGCTCATTACCACTTACTGCCTAATCACCCCTCCGAGTAAACCACCAAACCACTCATACATACCACCTCCACGCTCTGACGTCACACTCCACTACCCGCTACACATCACACTCCACTACCGCGCTCTACCTCCATTATCCACTACACTTCCTACATGTCTCACCCACATCAGCAAACCACCTCAGAAAGGACACGATTTGTCAGATCTGAAAGATCACTTTAGGTGTACTCTCAACCGTTGATCATAGTACAGTGGAAGGATAGTGTAACGACCACTGATGAAGAACAGACTCAGCATGATCGCCAGAGAGAACAAAGAGTTAGGTGTATGATCTGGCAGATGATTTGGCATGATAAATATACACAGAACGGAGAAGAGATGGTTGATTAGGTTGACATTTATTTCATGTGGGTGTAAACATGTTGGTTGCAGCAGCTGAAACACACAGAATAGACATAGCGCATATAATGGAAATAATACATAGAGCATAAAGTGTAGAAGAAAGACATAGAACACAGATGCATATCTGAGAGAGAAAGAGAAAGTCGAATTGCACATGCAGAGATAGAGCAGAAGATCATAAAGCTCAAGAAGATGCGATAATGAAGACACTGATGCAGGCAGAGCAGAGTAGTGTAGCAAAATTGTGATGAGGTTGGTAAGCCATTGATAAATACTATATCATTGTGATAAATTTATAAAAAAAAAATATTTATATTTTAGGGTGGTAGGGAGCATTGTTGTCCTCAGAGTTTCAAGTGGGTGCTTGAACACAGGGAGTTGTAGCTTCCATCTAGTTGCAGCTAGAAAAACCAAGGTGGTAGGGTGGTGCAAGGGAGAACTAGTGTTCTCTATTATACAGGTTGGTGCCTGTGTAACTAGAAGTTGGTGCTGGAACACTCATGGACTTGGTGCTTCCTTCTAGTGGGTGCTAGAGAAACTAGAGAGTTGGTGATCTCAGCAAGTTGTTACTTGTAAAAAAAAGGTGGTAGCCTCAAAAGGATTTGGTGCTCATAAGAATGATAATGTACAGAAAATAAATATTATTTATCATATCAAGAAGAAGAGGTTTTTCCCTTTATGGGTTTCCTCAGGAAATATCTGTCTCTGTATATTTCATGTGTGTGATTGATGCTGAATATTCTATTGCTTACTTCCCTTCATTACTGTGATCGTCATTGAGTGTTCTGTAAATAGTTTAAAATGAACATAATT
>JASDQU010370903.1:32895-53886 GCA_032191745.1 Picea mariana
CAGATAAGAATGAGGATTCTGAACCTGATGAAATTGAAGCAAAAATTGTGAGAATACTAAAGAAATAATTAGGAAAGTACCAAGGAAAGTTTCCCTTCAAATGTTTTAACTGTGGAAAGATAGGTCACTTTGCTTCTAAGTGTCCACAGAAGAAGGACCAAAACTAGGAAGTTGAAGAGAAGTACAAATCCAAGAGATTTGGTAAAAAGAAAAGTTTATGTGTAAACAATGATGACTCTTCAGAAGACACAGATAGTGACTCTTCTTGTGAGGATAAGGTAAACGAATCCATGCTTATGGACAAAGAGGATTATGATAATAAAAGAAAAAAAAGTGATGTTAATGATGAAGAATTTGTTGTTGACTTGGAAGAAGAGTTGATCAGTGCTTTGGAAGAGATTGACAGACTCGGAATTAAGAAAAGAAAGAAAAAACAATTGTTGATACAGTTCGAGAAAGACGGTAAAAAACCTGATGAAGACTTTTCTCTGCTAAAAGTGAAATTAGAAGAAGCAAAGAAAATAGAGGACATTCTGAAACAACAGTTATCAGAGAAGAAGACAAGATATGAAGCCTTGGAAGAAGACGTACTAAAAACCAGAAAATAGATGGATAAGTTTAAAGCATTGTATCTCCAAAATCTTCCAAGAAATAAAGCCTCAACAGAACTAAACGACATTCTGAGTAAACAAAGATCTCCTTTGTTGAAGATTGGTTTAGGCTATGTAAGTGGTTCAAGAATCAAACAGCCAGAAAGAAAAGAGCCAGTAAAGATGATCAAGTTCCAAGTCAGCAGTCAATCAGACCATGTGAGTACTCTGTCACCAGAAGCTAATAAAGACAAGATGATCTCTGATAAAAAACAAAGATATCAAAAGATGGAGCAACAAATTCCAAGAAGAAGGTCATCCTTCAGGTACCAAAATTTATTCCATGGTTATTGTTTTTACTGATCTAATTTTGGTCATAAGATTGCAAATTGTCAAATTAAGTTTAGAGACACAACTGAGGAAATCAAAATATAAGCAATCTTTGCAACATAGAACTAAACAACCAATGAGTAGACAAAGTTGCACCAATCACTAAATTGACCTATTGAACAATGAGATCGAATGCTATAACTGTCATAACTTCGGCCACAAAGCTGCAAACCGCCATCTGAAGAATTACAAAGAAGATCCAAGGATAAAACCCTTTGCCAGAAATGCCAACACATGGAAAAATAAAGATAGTGAAAAATATGGTCTAGTACTTTCAGCTCAAAAACAAAAATACCCCTGGTATATAAACAATGGATGTTCCAAGCACATGACTGGAGACAAGGATAAGTTTTTGTCTATAAGTAAAGGCAAAACATGAAATGTGACCTTTGGAAATGATGAACCAAGTAAAATCAAGGGTAAAGGGATGGTGAGTTTGAGTAATGGTAAAGGAAAATCCTAGGATGTTCTGCTTGTAGATGGGTTGAAACATAATTTTCGCAGTGTAATTCAAATGTGTGATAGAGGATGTGAAGTGGTGTTCACTTCCAAACATTGTAAGATAAAGTCTGTAAACTCAGGACAAGTGTTGGCCAAAGGTATAAGGACAAATAATAATGTATATGTACTGAAATAATATAGAGAAGAGTGTCATCTAAGAAAACATGATGAAATTTGGTTATGGCATAGGAGACTTGAACATCTAAACTTTGACCACTTAATCAAGCTAAAGAATCTTGAGGCAATAAAAGATCTTCCAAGAATATCAAAGCCACAATATTCTGTGTGTAAACTCTGCGAGGTAGGAAAGCTAACCAGGACACAATTTAAATACAAGAGATCTACTTCAACAGATAAACCACTCCAATTAGTTCATATGGATTTATGCGGACCATCAAGATAGGAAGGCATAGGGAAAGAAAACTACTTCATGTTGATCATTGATGATTACTCCAGACTCACTTGGATTTCTTTTCTCAAAGAAAAAGTTGAAGCATTTGAGAAATTTAAAATATTTATGGATTTAATTGAGAATCAAACAGGGAACATATTAAAGAATGTAAGATCAGACGGAGGAGGAGAATTTAGTTCAAGTGATTTCAAGGAATTCCGTGATAAACATGGGATCAAAAGAGAATACACAATCCCAGGAACTCCATAGAAAAATGGAGTAGTTGAGAGGAAAAACAGAATAGTTCAGCAAATGACCAGGTCAATGATGAATGAGAAGAACATTGGTCAAACCTACTGGGTAGAAACAATACACACATCAATCCATATTCTTAACAAATCTCACCTCAGACCACACAATGACAAGACACCTTATGAACTGTGGTATGGAAGACCTGCTTCAATCAAACACTTCAAAGTCTTTGGGAGTAAGTGCTACATAAAGAATAATAATGAAAACCTTGGCAAATATGATGACAGGGTCGATGAAGGCATCTTCTTAGGGTATGCTACAAATAGTAAATGATACAGATTCTATAATAAGAGGCTGCATAAATTGGTTGATTGTATTGACATAAAAGTTGATGAAGGAATTCCAGTAAGAGAGGTGAGAAATATTGAATCAACCATGAAGGATATAGTTGAAGTTGAAGATGAACATGTCCAAGAATTAGAAAAAGAAGACTCCAAGCCAGATGGAGATACAAACACTCAGGTAGAGTCAAATCAATAGACAACATCAAATCCGTCCTCCATAATTACTCAAAAGAATCATCCTGCAAGTCAAATAATTGGTGAGAAAGACAAAGGTGTACAAACCAGGAGAAGGATAATCAAAGACACTGAGCAATCACATATAGCCTTCATATCCATGGTGGAACCCAAGAACATCAATGAAGCCAATGAAAATGTAAATTAGTTACAATCAATGAACGAGGAACTGGATCAGATTGAGAAGAACAATACTTGGGAGCTTGTTCCTAGACCGACAGATAAGAATATAATTGGCTCCAAATGGGTGTTTAAGAATAAAATGAATGAACAAGGATAAATTGTCAGGAATAAAGCCAATTGGTCTATAAAGGGTATGCTCAAATAGAAGGACTGGATTTTTATGAAACATTTGAGCCCGTAGCAATATTTGAAGCTATTAGAATGTTTCTTGCCTATGCTTTTTATAAAAAGTTTAAAGTCTATCAAATGGATGCTAAGTCATCTTTTCTAAATGGAGATCTAAAAGAAGAAGTATATATGGAACAACCAGAAGGTTTTCAACTGTCATATAACCCTGACTTTTTCTGCAAGCTGAAGAAATCCTTATATGGTTTGAAACAAGCTCCTCGTGCCTGGTACTATAGGCTGGATAAGTATCTTCAAGACAAAGGGTTCAAGAGAGGAACAATTGACAACAATCTATATATCAAAACAAAGGGTAATGATTTGCTCATTGTGTTGGTCTATGTAGATGACATCATCTTTGGAAGTAATAATGCTTCACTGGTAAAATGGTTTGAATAGGCGTTCGGTCACCACCAGTGGTCATGTGAAGGAAGGGGCTTAGAAGCCAAAGATGACTAGTTGTAAATGGCAGAGAAGACGAAGAGTTTCGACTGCCAGAGAAGCCAAGGAATCTTAGGATAACACCCACTGATGATGAACACACTGATCATAACCGCCAGAGAATTCGAAGATCTTCAGGGTGATCTCCAGAGAAATTGAAGAATCTCGAGGTAACTACCTATGGGATGAAGAATCATCATAGAGACAATTGACATATGGAAAAGCGTTGAAGACTGTAACTGCCATAGAAGCCAAAGAATCTCAGGATAACGACCACTAATGAAGAACAGACTCAACATGATCGCTAGAGAGAATGAAGAGTTAGATGTATGATCTGGAAAAGGATTTGACATGATAAATATATGAATAACAAAGAAGAGATGGTTTCTTCTGTTGAGAGTTATTTCATGTGGGTGGAAGCATGCTGGTTGCAGTAGCTGAAATGCATAGAAGAGGCATAGCACATAGAATGGAAATAATACACATAGCATAAAGCGCATAAGAAATACATAGAACACGAATGCATATCTAAAAGAGAAAGAGAAAGCTGAGTTGCATATGAAAAGACAGAGCAGAAGATCAGAAATCTCAAGAAGATGTGAGAATGGAGACACTGATGCAGACAGAGCAGAGCAGTGTAGCAGAACACTGATGAGGCTGGTAAGCCATTGATAAATATTGTATCACTGTGATAAATTTATAAAAAGCAAAGATTTATATTTCATGGTGGTAGGGAGGTGCTAGGGAGGAATTTTGTCCTCAGAGTTTCAAGTGGGTGCTTGAACAAAGATATTTGTAGATTCCATCTGGTTGCAACCAAAAAAACTAGGGTGGTAGGGTGGTGCAAGGGAGAACTAGTGTTCTCTGTTATAGAGGTTGGTGCCTGTGTAACTAAAAGTTGGTGCTTCCATCCAATTGGTGCTAGAACACTCAGGGAGTTGGTTATTTCCTTCTAGCGGGTGATAGAGAAACTAGAGAGTTGGTGCTCTCATCAAGTTGTTGCTTGTAAAACAGAGGCGGTAGCCTCAAAAGGAGTTGGTGCTCATAAGAATAATAATATACATAAAATAAAGATTACTTGTCATATCAAGAAGAAGAGATTTTTCCCTTTATGGGTTTCCTCAGGAAATATCTGTCTCTGTATATTTCATGTGTGTGATTGATGTTGAATATTCTATTGCTTACTTCCCTGCATTATTGTGATTGTCATTGAGTGTTCTGTAAAGAGTTTAAAATGGGCATAATTTTTTAAGCATAGTAACAATTGATTCACCCCCTCTCTCAGTTGTCCAACAATTGGTATCAGAGCTTGTTCATTTTATTTAAATGTATATCAGTAAGCTTAAAAATGACAAGTCATGAAGGAACTTCAACTAATAAGGCCCCCATGTTCAATGGAACAAACTTTGGCTTCTGGAAAGTTAGGATGAGAACCTACATAATGGCTTTAGGTGCAGATGTCTGGGATGTGGTAGAGACTAGTTATGTAAAACCAATTGTACTAGCTAATAAGGATAACAAGCTAGAATTCAGCTTCAACGCTAAGGCTATGAATGTTATTCTAAGTGGGCTTGTAGAAGAAGAATTTGTAAAAGTTATGCACTTGGAATCTGCCAAAGAAATGTGGGATAAACTCATTAGCAGTTATGAAGGTAATGAGAAGGTAAAGGATTCCAAACTTCAAACCTACAAATTACAGTTTGAACAACTAAAGATGAATGAGGATGAAACAGTTAATAAGTTTTTCTTAAGAGTTGAGGAGCTTGTGAATGCCATGAAGGGTCTTGGTGAGAAAATTGAAGACGTATTTTTAGTTCAGAAGATCTTAAGATATCTACCAAATAGATTACTTGGACCTTGAAAGAGCCTTCAAATCTCTAAGGGCCCCACCTTTGGTAGGAGTATGTGAAATTGAATCATGAATAGACTCAAGTGTAGATTTCTTCCGTGCGCTTCTAGTTTTAACCGGTGAATGTTCAATTCTCAAACCCCTAGACCACGCAAATTCTTTTCTGGCGTCTACAACAGTGGACCGCGAACAACTAGCCCCCCCTTTCCCAACCACAAGGTCAATGACCTATTTACCAAGATAAACTAGTAATTGTATATTTGAATCGTTACTGTGCATAAAGGAATCAATGAGTCCAGTACTGTAGAGAGGGAGGACTCCCCCTCTTCCAGTTCTCTATACCCAGATGGAGAGGTAGGGTTTCTCGTCAGTAGTTGACTAGTCCCCAAGCTACAGGTGGCCTCAAAAGGAATCGAAGGTTCTAGTGGAGAACTACCATATGCTTTCTAGACACAGGACAAATCCTAACTGTCAGTGATAGTCACTAGCTCCAAAACCGAGGAAACATTCGAAGATATATGTAAGGGTTGTCGACCTCCAGAGGAACAACTAGTTTCAACTGAACCCCCTGTTTCAGTTAAAGGTCGTGAGCAAGAATTTGTAGTAAAACTCTTAATCCAAACATAAGAGTTTATTACTTCTCGTTCCCACACAGATAGAGAATTATAAAAAACTGGGCAATGTGATTGTAACTTACCGATTATAGAGGTTGTGTTCTCCAAGTAGCTGGGATCAACTTGGTCTTGTTGAACAACTTCAAATCCATAGAAACCAGTTCCCATTGAGGAATCACGTGTACTATATAAAATATCAGAACCTTCCTGTGTAAAAACTCCAGCACCAAAACCTTTGCAATCACGTCATAGATGTGAAGTGCTTCTACAGTAACTACATATGAACTAAATACCAAGGTAGTCTAATCTTTGAAGAAAGTGTTTTCCTCTCCACTCAATCGCTAGAGTCTCCGACAACCCCAAATGCACATCCATTTCTACCATAACCCTTCCAACCTTTCTTGTATCTCCCTCAAGATTAACTCTATCTATCATGATGAACTTACTGAGGGAGTCTCCAATGGCGCCAATGCCCCTTCATTCCACAAATACAAAGGTAATCCCCAAAGCAGAACCCACATATGTCTTAAGGAGAAATATTGTGTATCTGGGTTAAAAGCTACCCGCCATATCTTTAACATGAGACTTCTTGCTCCATTTACCCAGTTCTTGCCAAGAAAAGTTGCTACATCTTAAGGACAGTTACACAAGAACCCCATCCATCCTTTAGTTAAAAAATAAACCTCTAGAACATATCCTAGGACCAAAAACCAAACCCGCTCCAACCATACCGTAAATTTCTCCTCGCATAAATTACTATAAGCAAATCTTCCTACTAAACCACACAGCACCATCCTGCAGGTGTCCTCCAACCTGATGTTTGAGCCTAATACCATCATTTTAATAGTTTTATTTGCAAACCATTGTCTTCGAATCTTCCATGCAAAAGAAGGACCAGGATTCTTAATATGAGGAGAAGTATTATCAATCCCTCTACTATCTTTCTGAGAACCGAACTCCGAAAACTGATTCGGTACCCCAAGAGAAGACTTCGACAAGGTAAGTAAGTAGGTGTCTAAGGATGGTGCTAAACCATGTTCAGTGCTTAGATGTTTTACCTGTGTAGCAGACTGTACACCATTGGAACAAAAGCCTATGAATTCTATCCCCGAGAGCACCCCCAAAGAAGTATGGAATGTATTAACTTCTTCCTCCTGTCAAAGTCCTTCTACTGTCAAAGTCCTTCTACTGACTCATTCAATAATGCATTAACCTCCACATTTATGTTTGCCAATCGTTTGTGAGCCATCGAGCTTCCACTTGGAAAGCACTTAAAACAATGTGCGTAAATCAAGGGCTACAATCACACCAAGGCCCAAGGGAGAAAGATAATAATTATGATACTGATAATAAAGAAATGTGTTAGTCCACCTATGATCCACTGATCAAATCCCAACAATACAAGAAGGAGAGACCTCTGTTCTCGAAAGAAAAGGTTCAATTACCAAGAATAGTAGGTAAAAATGACAGAGAAAAATTTAAGACTATAATAAAATTCACCACCCAAAGATAAGACTCTAAAAATAGTTGAAACCTACGATAAAACCTTCAAGAAGCTAACTAAAAAACTAAAAACTAGTCAGTGGAGAAAGCAGATCAGTGGAGAAAGCAGATAGATAGTAGAGAAACTACGAAAGCCCTAGTCCAAAGAAGATATCAGATCCTCTACCATGGCTTCCACCGGAAGTTATCCCACCAAAAAAAATTGAAATTCTTTGAAGCTCCCCCTGGTTCCTCGTCGCCTCCATCCATCTTTCCATGCTTCGTTCGTACTATTTTAGCTTTCGATCATTAAAGCTTACCTTAACATGAATTAGGTTATTTTTATTCTATTGATTTATACCTAGTCGTACTAGGTAAAGTATGAATATCACCCGATCCAAAATAAAGTATGTGTTTTTTTTCCT
This sequence comes from Picea mariana, assembly GCA_032191745.1. Lineage (NCBI taxonomy): Eukaryota > Viridiplantae > Streptophyta > Pinopsida > Pinales > Pinaceae > Picea > Picea mariana. Next base: position 40,757 of record JASDQU010370903.1, read on the forward strand.
AATGAAAAGTATTATGTACTTAAGTATTAAATAATGAAATGTATTATGGACTTAAGTATTAAATAAAGGGTGTTTTTTTTTTTTCTAATACTTGCTTTGTGTCTTTTTCTTTTTTTTCCTTTAAATTAGTTCTAAGATTTTTAAAATTAAAAAATGAAAAACTAGATCACATTGTTTTGGAATTGATATTTAATATATAATATTTTTATTTGAAAAAAAATAAATATGCAAAAATATAAATATTAAAGTTTATATTATTTTATGTTTTGGAATTATTTTTAATGATATAAATATACTTTTATACTAAATAATAAAATATAAATTCCAATATATCATTATTATTTTTTTATGAATAAAAATATCCATAAAAAATAAATTTTTTTACTAACATAATAATCTACCATATAAACACACTTATTAAAACTTATATTTAACAATCTCTCAAACTATAAACTTTTTTATATTACATAACACTTATTAAAACTTATATTTAACAATCTCTCAAACTATAAACTTTTTTATATTACATATTGATGTAGCTACACATCAACATCTTAAGATTATATCCATACAAAATAGGTTACTAACCTTAGAAACTTTAAAAGGAAAAAAAACCATATAATATATATATAATTTAACTTTTTAAATATGGTCTTTTCATGTGGTGTATGAAGATATTATTTTGTAATTTTTAGAGTCGAGATTAGCAAAATTGACATAAAGTTACTTTTCTTTTGGTTAGTAGGTGGCTTTTGATTTTGTGCTCACCAAGTATCTTTTTGGCATGGATTGGGCCAGAGGAGAGTAACGATAAGAAAGACAATGAAGTTTTTGGAAATATGTGAAAATTTGTTGGATTTGTATTTTTATAGGAAAAAATAAGTGCCATGAAGAAGCTTAATGTTTCAAACTCTAATGTATGTCACACATATATTGATGTGTGTTCATATCTTACATTAAGAACAAGTGTTGCATGGCAGCGTAGTCCCTGTCGAGCTGTGATTGGAATATGATGGAAAATGGCGCTGGTAAATGCTAGAAACGATATGGTAAATGTTGGAAACGATGGTATTGTGATAAAAATTATATTCAATAATTCAAATGACAGAGGCAGTGGAGAAGGGCAACCTTATATGCAAGTTTGAAATATTCTTCAACTCATTCATCATTCTTGGTTGGAAGGATTCAATTATCACATTGAAGACAACCAAGGCTCTCTTGCCTTGGTCTGAAGATCTCAGAATTGTGAACCACAACATTGACGCAATTGCATGTAAAGCAATGGTGGATCCATAAAGGGTAAACTGGTCTTACAACTACAGTAGAGGCCAGAAGGATTATAAGACATCGGAGAGTGGTTCAAGCCCTTCATTGAATATGTTGGAAAATGACACTGGTAAATGATGGGAACGATATGGTAAATGCTGGGAACGATGGTATTGTGCTACAAATTATATTCAATAATTCAAATGACGGAGGCAGTGGAGAAGGGAAACCTTATATGCAAGCTTGAGATATTCTTCAACTCATGCATCATTCATGGTTGGAAGGATTCAATCATCACATTGCAGACAACCAAGGCTCACTTGCCTTGGTTTGAAGATCTCAGAATTGTGAACCACAACATTGATGCAATTGCATGCAAAGAAATGGTGGATCCATCAAGGGTAAACTAGTCTTACAACTACATTAGAGGCCAGAAGGATTATAAGACATCGGAGAGTGGTTCAATCCCTTCATTGAATGAACTTCATAGCCGGAGATACTACTATGTTCTAGAAGACTAGTGGGTGGAAGATATTGTGGAGTTAAAAATAGATTTGTATTGGAGAGTTATGTTGGCCATCAAATCAACTGGGAAGATCTTTTTTGTACTAATTGGAGAAGTATTGCAAGTGTATGCTTCCTGTTGGTTGCCAGGTATGTCAAAGGAAAAATCCATGGAAGTTGGTTGCCAGGTATGTCAAAGGAAAAATCCATGGCAGAAATAGGGAAAGGAAATGCAAAGGACCATTCTAATGATAAATATGCAGATATTACTACAAAACATAGGCTATTTTTGGAGTCAATTATGTCTTTGTTTCCACTAGAGAAGAGTTTAAATTTATGAAGATGGTTTGGGTTCAACCTCATGCAGGGTTTTATTGAAGCTTCTCAATGCAACAATCATTTTAGGTGTTTCACCTTCATCCAAGACAAAACTTGCTAGAAGAGTTGGATTGCAGTTAGAGGAAGCCTCTGTGAATGACCTCGTTATCCCATCCCTTTATTATGCCAATTAAACTCTATATGGTGTTGACCTGGTGCATACAATACTAGAGAACTTCATGATTCAATCTCAGAATCCTCCAACAAGCCCATTTTGGCAAAGACAAACACAAAAAGAGAAGAACACTTTCTGCAAAGACATAAACTAGAAGGATGAGTACTTTCTACATCAAAAACATTGTTAATTTGTCCTAGATTTTTGAGTGGTCTTTTAAATGGAGTGATCATTTTTCCTTAAAACAATGATCAAAGGATTTGATTCACATGAATTTCCAATGGCATCCAATAACAAGGAAACCAAGAACTCGTTTAAAGTTGTGCTGAAGGAAGACAAGATGGTCCATCAGTTGAGAGATCCTATGGAAATTGAAGGACAAAGCTCCCCTCAATCTGATGAGGGTAGTAGTCTTGTTTTTCATTAATGTTATTTATTTCCAAGTTATATCTATTTTAGGAGTCTATGTAAAACAGGCCACCTACAGGCCAAATACGAAGCATTGCATTTGGGTGGTTAGAGTAGTGGTAAGGAAAAAATCCAAAGATCATGTGCATAAAAGTGAGAACTGTGATTCAACAAAGGACCTGTGGATCTCATAGTTGCACGCCATTCTTTCCTACGTCTTTTATCTTCAGTAGTTTTCTCTGCATTATCATCTTCTACATGAAGCGTACCAGTCACTTCATCTGACATATCTACAACATCCTTCATCATTTTTATCTCTTCGCCATCTTCAGGGCACTCTTCAGCACACTTCTGTTTCGTGGTGATCACTTTTTATCTTTATCTGCATTTTGATCTTATGGAAAAGCTTCCTCAGCTAGTCTGGAAAAACCTATCGGGTAACATCTGCTGCATGTCTCATTCTACCTTTAATATCTTCCCTTGCTCTGATACTACTACTTCCAATAGCTTGCCTACTTTCAGGGCCCAAAGATATATCTTTCTGATTTGCACTAGTCTCACCTAGCACCTGTATCCGAAAAAAACGCATAAGCTTTGTTGATAATACACATGTAAGAACATCTTCTACAATTGGACTATTCCTGAAACACATAATACAAGTAAGCATTTACAATAACATAAACAATATAGAGATTAATGATATCCCTAAAAATCAAATGCAAGAAGCTACCCAATTGGAAACAAATTTCAATACATAAACAAATAAAATATCCATACCCATTTAGGGCTAATGGAAGAAGCCCGGTGGTATGTGTCTTTAACATTTCTGCATCACTAGCTTCTTGTCCAGCTGCGTCTACTTTTGAATGGCATTCCTCACCAGAAGACTTTATCATGTCTTCCATGGCCCAACGCTCGATATTCTCCAAAACAACACCTTCAATATGATGGGGATACTGCAAACATGTGAATTAAACAAATTGGTTAAATTGGAAGGTGGAAATAAAGTGTGTTCAAAATGAGATCAATTCCCCAGTATCAGATGTGTTGCTTCTGCATTGCTTGTTTATACATCAAAACAAAAGAAAGAAGACCATACTAACCATTGATGTTGATGGACAAGCAAGAAGTAGCCTTGCTACAGCAACATGGAAACCAATTGTATATCTCGTATCTGAAAGAAATTTGGATGACACTAGCTCAAAAAATTCATCATTTTCCTGAAAGCAGGAAAACAAATCAGATATTTAACGTTAAATGAGAAAATCAAGAGTTAGAAACTATGTTACCCTCCACTGGTGTCCAACAGTGAAGAAACGATAACAGTTAAAAATCACTTATTCTACTACAGAGCAACCCAAGAGATTTACTATGTAGTATGTATAAGCCTGACTTCAATGTTACTACACTCAAATGTGAAAAAATGTGAACCTCTAAAATCCTAAACAAACAAACAAAAATGGCATGAATAAAGCCTAGCTTCACTTCCAGCATAGTAAAAGGAGAAAGTTTATTGTATAATAAAGGTCTATGACAAAATTGAAAGTTGCACTGTGAATTTGTTTAGATTTTTATCCAATATTTTAAACAGCTTACCCTTAGCAAATTTCCCAGGCGCCCTATTTCCTGAGAAGATCGAGCATTACTGGGAGAAGAGTGACCAGATTCCTGTATGAATCTGCATTCATTATAAGAAACAAATCAACAACAAACTCTCCGATGTAACTGCTAGTTTGAAATACTGTTCTCTCATAAAAGAAAAAATCTTTTCACTGACAGTAGAAGTAGAACTAAATGTAAGCTTAAGTCCATTAATAACTTAATATACTTAGAGTTGGCAAGAAAGGATAACAAATAACATAGATTTAAAATAGTTTAAACTTCAATATGAGAACTTAGAAGGGGGAACAAGGACTTCCAGTGAGATTTTTTTCGACTGACGGAAAACATTACTAAAGAGTTGTGATATAAGAATATTCAATATTTCTTACAACAATATGATTGTTGTTACATAAAATATCTACAAGTATTACATTTAGAGATTATTTTACAAGCATTGAAATCCATATCCTTTCAACAATGTATAAAAATATAGAAAGAATCATGTACGATGTACTTGTCAACCTTTGGAAAAAAAAAATCACTTTGAACTTCAAAAATATGTCAAATAACATAGATAAGATAAGATAAGTTTATTAATGGCAGAGTGTTGCCAAAGTATAAATTATAATTAATAAATTCCCTCTAAAAACAGAAATAAGAAGGATTCTGACAGATAACACTAAAAAAGAGAGAGCTATAGAAATTAGCAACAAGAAAAATCAAATCTGTGGTGCTAGCCACAAGATATGATTGTAAGCTTCTCAAACCAGCAAATTCATGAACTACAAAAATTCCCAGAGAAAAGAGACAGAATCCCAATGAAGTGTTACATGAGTAAACAACTATCTACAAGAACAATGACAATTAAAAATCCATTCCTCCCTTCATTTGCCTTAAGTATAAATTGTGAATTGTTCCTCATTCACTTTAACAGATGAGAAAGAATATTGAGATCTTAATATCATGGGATCTCTCCTCCATCCCCACTCTGCAGAAGAACCACATGGCAGCTAAAGTGGACAAGATCACTATAGTGATCTAAACAAGATTTCATTTTGCTATAGCGGAAATTTTGGCCCTGGTTTGTCACTTTCCATTCTGCCTGGAAGCTTGCTTGCAATTGGCTGCAAGGAGGCCTGAAATACTGAATGGAAATGATTGGTTGAGCTCGATAGCATAGGAGGAAATCTTGGAAATCAGTCAAAGTGGCTTGTGATTACACCTGGAGAGGTGGGGATTTGGTGGGGTGCTGAAACCCTGCTGTGGTAACTCATGTGGATGCCCCCCAACCCCACTAATTGATTGTTATTTGCAGTACATCTTGCTGCCCTTGAGGGCTTAATTTTAAACTATGACTGGCCTTGTTATCTTTGGACTTAGGTCAAAATTTTGGTTAGCTTTTGTTGTTACATGGCATCTAAATATGGATACAGATATTACAATGTATATTTGGGTGGGAGACCGACCTATAATATATATAGATAGACCATTAAGGTTTATGTATGTAGGATAAGTCATTGTATCCATATTTAGACATGGGGAACATGCAGAATTAGCTGGCCAAAGCCCAACTCCAGATAGAATTTTGAAATATATATATAAGTTAGTTTCTGATATCTTCAATAGCTTGAATTGAATTGCAGGGGCATGAAGGACAGGTCCCTTTGGTATTTTGTGCATTGGCTGCTAGGCACAGGAGGGGTCATATTGGAGATTGTGAACACTTACAGTGGATTTCATTCTTATGAATTTCTTAACTCAACCAGTTTAAGGACAGTCAACATTTTGTTTTCTTATAGAGGTGTCCTTCGTAGCAGTATTTAGTAGTCCAGTTCTATCATTGGATTCGGTAAGTACAGGTATGAAGTAAAGTGGTTAATAGAAAGAACTGATCCTTTTGAATGACAAATCATGAGATAGTTACTTCTTGAACTGCAATCATTGCCCATGTGCTTCACCCTACTTGTGTAATTCTTTAGTGTCATTAATATCGTTTGAGATACATTACCCCTTTCCCCTTAGCAAAAAATGACAACTTTCATCCTTTACTAGTAATATCCTGAGTGAAGATGATTCAAATTCATAATCTGAATTAACCATAAAGCTATTGCCGACACGGATTTCTGAGAAAATTTTGAACTCAACCAGTTTGAGAACATGTTGCTACATTGCCATGTTTGATCACCATCAAGAATTTACTTCTGATTTTATCCCATACTAAGTCTGGAATCAAAACCTGACCTTGAAAGAAGGCTATATTATGGCCTTGCAAGTTGCCATATAGATTCTATAATATAGGATGACCTTATAAGTTACTACTAGCTAGGAGTAACATATTGACTTGGGTAGAGTTCTGAAATCTTTTCTTCATTCTATTCCAGATTATGTTGCACAGGAAGTCTCCGATAATAACCATTTTGTTGTTAATGTCCTCTACCTAAGACTCCAAGTCAAAGACCTCTAGTAAAGGCTTCAATGGCCTTTGAACTTAACTAGATAACAAGAAGATAGGACTAACATCATCTTCTCCCCACCGACAAATTGAGCATCTATGGGGTTGTCTCATTGCCAATTGTTCAGTTAACTCTGTTGCATAGAAGGCCTTATGCACCAATCTGCAGTGAAAAGCATTATCCTTTGGTCTCTCCATTTTCCACCAAATCCATTTGCAGTAGATTTGGTATCTTGGTTGTCTTACCTGAATATCTCGATAAATTCCACATGCATTGCTAGAATGATGAGAACTGTGTCTGTCTTTCCACTTTAGACACTTTTGCATACATATGATATTTCCCTTTTTTGTAAAAGGGGCCACTGCCAAGACCTTCCAAAGTCTTTCTGCTTCCTCTCTGAATTGAACTTACTCTGTCTCTTCACTTTCCTCCATATTTTCCGCCACTCTCAAGAGCTGTCAAAACCATTTTGAACCTTGTCTAATGCCCTGTGAGATCAAAGATAACCTAGTTATAATTTCATTAACCACCACTGACACATTATTTATTCTCGAGAGTCCACCAATTTGGTCACTGGTGAAGGAAATTTTCTATTAACAGATAAAACCAGTACAGAAGGCAACCAGGCAATACCTTTCTTCTTCAGGATTGTCAATAGAAAGTACCATTCCAGTCTGTCATATGCCTTTTCCATTGAAGTTGCGGTACATTGAGGATCTTCTCCTACCTGTAACCAAGTCGAGGGATCCTTCCAAAAATATCATGCTGTAAACTTTAAAGGATCTTCCTTCTTGGCACAGATGCAGTATGGCGGTAAGCAATAGGAGAATTTGTGGATGGACTCCACCTGTTGGGCAGAACTTTTGCAATTATCTTATAACTAACACAAAAGTAAGTGAGTCACCAGTTCCAGATGTTATCTGAGATTTTGTGAAGGTTGCCTTCACTTCAGAATGAACGCTAACAATAAACTACACCTCTCTTCCGATATCTCTCAATATCTATTCCGTAATAGGCATGTAAAATTCTACCAATAACCCATTTGGGCCTGGAATCTAATCATTCATCGAAAATGAATTATCTTTAAAACTTCTGCTTATGTAGGAGTCTCTTGAAACCGTAAAATTGGTTAGTCTACTGTTTTGCATGGATAACTTACTGTATGGCGCTATGCATTGGGCAGGGAGTCAGATAATCTCATTCAGCGCTATAGCTTAACTGCATGTATGGAACATTAATTAGTCTACTTCATACAATAACATTAAATTATAATCATTTTTGTAAGTTAAAAATAAATCCACCGACAACTTCTTAAAGTCTGTGGTGTAAACCAAAGGGGACATTTATTGGGTGATTCAAACAATGTACAAGCTCAACAGGTTTCAAATAATGGGGTCTACTAGTGAAACTTAGTCCTAGTTGACTCGGTCCAATATGTATTATGTGTATTTTGTGTTTGTAAATCCCACCTAACACTCTACCTTACCCGATTATTTTATTTATTTATGTATTTTTTTTATGTGTGTGTGTGTGTTGTTGGGGGATGGGGTTGAGAGATCTGCAATCCTGGTTTCTTTTGAAGCTTCTTCGACCTTGAACTTTCAACATATTCTGCACCAAGATATCAAAATCTCGTGCAAGGTTGACTGCCACACTTCATTTACAGGTAACCAATGAGTTTTTCTTTTAAATGTGTTCAATTTCTGCTTCATTTGGGCAAAGTTTTGTTCAGACATTTCACAATCTCCTTCTCCCAAAACAACGGAATATCTGCAACTGTTCTGCGCAATTTGGTCAATTCCAGGCAGAAATTCTGCTTTCCCTACAATTCCGCTGATTCTTGCAAATAAACAGCCGAATTTCCAAAACCAACAGCATCCCTGAGAATTCCACTTGAAATCTGCCCAAACCAGCCAAATTTCTAACACTTTGGTTTGTAACCGAATATATCAAGATTGCCCACAAGCCTGAAATCAAGCTACGAGAATCGTACCCGGCCCATTTTCCGCTTATTTTCAAGTCATCTGTGACATTGAATAAAAAAATGTGAAGTGCACAAACCCAAATGGATGGAGTGATACGGTATTACAATAACAACTTATATGAATTTTCCCGAACTAGAAATACAAATAGGTTATCTGGCACGTTCTTGCAATTATGTTTTTTTATTGAACAATTGGAAACCCAAATGGGTCATGCAGCACAACTTTACAATTAAGATTCAGAACAACATTTCAGGCCTGTGAATCCAAATGGATTATTTCGCACACTATACCAATTTATATCTATTTAAACATTTCAATTAAAAATCCAAATGGGTAATCAAACACAGTAATATAATTATTTCAAGGATACAATCTTAACGGATGAACCAAAACCTGCTGTATTAAACTGCCCTAATATAGTCAATCTACGGTCTTGATAGAAAACAGAGAGAGAGTATACCTTGAAGAGGTCGCCAATTGAGGACATGCAAATGCCATGTTATGCTTCTTGCCCCAGAATTTGAGTTCAGTGGAATGGCCGTGCCATCCCATGAACGAACCAGCGCGGCCCACGATTAGACTGAGCGCAAATAACATACAGAAGGATAAGAGTAATTCAATTTTATATATGCTATTTGACTTGAAGCTTCCGAATTAACATTTACAGATAAGTTATTTAGCTCAAAATCCACCAGTCTCAGCGAAAAACAAGAACAGAGAAAAATCGCTCGGCCTATGCAACACTCATCATTGTCCGTGCTGCGAACAAAGGAAAAGTGATTGTCCATCTCCTGGGGACCTCCACTTGGAATTATCTAGAGGTACGTGTAATACATGCATAAAGGATCCCGCCATGGGTGCATGTGTCAAGTATTTTGTGTTCTTAATTTAATTAAATACAAATCAAAACTAAATCTGTCAACCACATGCCTCCCATCCCATAAGCCCCGACTGAATTCGCTCACGCGTGTCAGCCATTTCTAATAAACCTAACTGCATAATATACTTGAGACCATCTCGCTAACCTGACCTTCTGTCAATCAGGTAAGGGGGCCATCACGTATAGATATCAGAAGTAATGGTAATAATAAGACTATTCCGCCATCATTCTTAACTACGGGCCATGGGAAGGTCGCTACAGGCTATTTATTCCAGTCTTCATAGTTGGAGCCCCGAACAAGGTGCGGAAGTTCCCGTATCTTATAATAGTATTATCAGGTGATGGCCAGAATGTGCCATAGAGCAGAGGGATGTAGAGTTCGGTTATGGACCAGGCTAGCTAAAGACGAAGACTGGTTCGTTAACACGATGTTCTGAGTTTATAGTTTGGCACAAGCAAGGAAGAAATAAAGGCATTGTATCCTGAGCTGAGATGACACTGGATATTTCTTAAAGAAGCGCTTCAACGGGCTTTGGGTTTGGAAGAGATGCTTCGGGCTTCGCTCGGTCAAATCGATAAAATGAGACTGCTGGGAGTGCTTGCTTTATAGTTGGTTCAAAGACTTTCAAAGAGGGCAAGGAGGTTTAGCCATGCATGCTTGTTTACTCACAAGCATATCGATTTTATCAACAAACGAGATTGTTTGAATTCCACGGATAGAGAAATGAATGCTGTTGCTTGCCAAAGGTGGTTGGTTTCTTTCTGCTATACCCGGCCGAAAACAAAGAAATAACTTGACATAGGTTTTAGAATGGTTTCTGGTGCTTTGGGAAGAAGAGAGGCTCGCGTCAACAATCTCCAAGCCAGTGGGCAGAGCAAAAGAAGACGACTATTGTAAATAGTGAGAGCAACCACAAAGAAGTTTGCAGCCACTACCTCCCCGACGCATTCCTCCTTGAACAAGGATGAATGAGAAGAAATGTTGGACACGCATGCCGAGAGATGAATGAGGTCCATCCGACCCAGTTGCTCTGTAGTGGCCGGGTGGGGCTGGAAAACGAACGGTAGGTCATTATTAATTCTTTGCATCCCTCAGAATTAATCCCTTGCATCCCTTAGGAGAAAGAACTATTGGGTTGGAATGGAAGCTTGAGGACAAATAACTGGGGAATTATTTGTGGCAGAGCGAGGAGTACCACTCTGCACTAACTATTGTCGAGGATTACCACTCTGCACTAACTGTTGTCATGATGGACAATGATGTCGAGAAAGAGATAATGGGAGCATTTTAAGACAAGCCCAAAATCTTTCTTGCAATGGGGAGCAAGTCTAACCAAAAGATTTGTCGATTTGTCGATTTTTTTTTACTGCAAATTATAAATTTCATTTACACCATAGTACAATTTGTAAATTTGTAAGCCTCCTTTAAGATTGATTAAAAATGATACGGGTACATACCTGGTACCTGCATTGAGTAATTTGATAAGAATATTGTTGAGCCCTTTTCGTGGAGAAAGTAGTTGCAAAGTCATGAAGAAAGTAGTTGTGTAGGAGGTGCGGTGGAGACGGGAAGTGAAGGAAGTGGTGGCAAGTGAAGGAAGTAGAGGGCAGAGGTGACGGAGACGGTGGCCGCAAGTTTGAAGAATCAACCTGTTCATTTGTTTGAAAAGGAGCCCTGATCATTTGTCAAAGTTTGAAGAATCAACCTGTTCATTTGTTTGAAAAGGAGCCCTGATCATTTGTCAGAACAATTTAAAGCCGTGACATATATTTATATAAAAGATGGAAAAATGCATCCCCAAGATTGTATTGGGAAAAACTTAGAATTAGGTAACATGGAAAAATGCATCAAGAAAAAACTTAGAATTAGGTTGCATAACATGGAAAATATGGATATCTACAATAAGAAATCAAAATCAAGTTTGTTGGCCAATAGTTTTTCAATAAAATGAATTTAATTATTTTAAAAAATAACTATATCACTTATCCTATGCCTTTGGAAAGAAGACAAATATCTGTGGTCAAAGCCAAAGTAATTGGTGGTGGTCAACGATGAAGAGTCATGGCCTTCCGCAGGGACTAATAAGAGGACAATGGAAGATATAAGTAAAGTATTTTAGTTTTGTTATCATTTAATTAGTTTGATTATATCATAGTAACACATATATTAATGTGTGTTCATATCTTACATTAAGAATAAGATGTGTGTTCATATCTTACATTAAGAACAAGTGTTGCATGGCAGCCTAGTCCCTGTCGAGCAAGTTTTAAAATGGAGATTGTTGGAAATGCAAGTTTGAAAATGGAAAATGTTTGAAATGCTTCCTAGTGCAATCTCTCTGTCGATAGAGATGCTCACATACACCAACTACACCAACTGCTCCAATGTTGCTTTCTAAACTTTTCCATTGCCAATAGTAACAGGGCACAACGGAGATAGATAGGTTAAGGGTTGATTAATCTTGTTGAATTTGAAACTATTTGTTTTGCTTAAACCAAGAAGAATGATTTCCTGATGAAGCAATTGATTCACTGACCATGGTACTATCTCAAGTATGATCACTTCAATGGAAAAGTTTACAGAGAAGAATATAATGTTGCACTTAGGTATGTTCTACTAACTGGTTTCAAAACCATGGTTGCTCACACCTTGATTTACAGTAATCCAACCTGAGATTTTGTGGGTAGCCAATGCAAATATTGTACACAGGAGCACCATTCATCCTTGGGATTCAATGTTTTTCTCAACACTTTATTGCACAAGAATCCAATTACAAAAAGGATAAAAAACGTCAGCCAATGAAGAATGAAACAACAACAACACAAGAATTAAAAATATGGCTCCAACCTTCTATAAGCCCAATTTTTATCTATAGTGGCATTCCCATCTAAGGAAAGATCGATGTTTTCTGTCAACCCACATGCATGACAGTTCTACCCATACTAAATTACACCCCAATTCAAGATCTGGGGCTTGTTAAGCTTCAAAGTAAGCAATGTTGATCCTAATATGAATTTCACAGCGAAACCAGTTAAGCAAGTCTCCAATACAAAACTTATGGACAAAATCCTCTTTGAGAGCTCTTTGTAGATACCTCTCAATTTTGATGAAATCAATGTTTCTTCTTAAGCAAGTCTCCAATACAAAACTTATGGACAAAGTCCTCTTTGAGAGCTCTTTGTAGATACCTCCCAATTTTGACAAAATCAATATTTCTTCTTATCCTTGAGAATGTTTTGTCTAAGCTTGCACTAGGAAGCATTTCAAACCTTCTCCGTTTTCAAACTTGCATTTCAAACATTCTCCATTTTAAAACTTTCCCGGCATGGACTACACTGCCATGCAACACTTGTTTGATGATGGGATTGATGTAATCTACTTTCTTAACCAAAATCCCTATAGCTATTTTGATAGTTCAAAAGTTATTGGCACCATTGGGTCCCATAGTGTCTTAAGATTGAATCCAATTGACAAATTTGGCAATGAATTTAATATTAGAGAAAAACATGCATATGAATTCGAAGTCATTTTAGGCTTG